>SMLS01058171.1:0-14433 GCA_004785975.1 Popillia japonica
ATTTAGGAATATATAAATGATCCCTTGCATTAAATATAATTGTGTAGGTGCATATGAAACTCCAATTATACAAAAATCCTTACTCATACAATTTTTAATTATAATAATACTTAGAAATATAGTGAAAATGTAGGCGATAGTGATTTAACCATATTTATTTATTTCAAAACATGATAAGATCGCATTACAAAATTATCAATTAAGGAATATATTGTTGTGTGCCACTAATGACGCAAAATAAAAGATATGAACAGTTTAACAAGAACCAGATTTATAATGTGATTAAATTTTTTTACAATGGTTATCTAACTAACCCACCCTCAACCCTTACATGTAATTAAATGTGTGTGTGTGTTTTTGTATCCGATATCCTCTTGTGCTCGTTGCAAACTCCCTGCCGTTTCCGATCTTGTTTTTCTTTTCTCCGGTCTTCACTGTTCACTATTTCAATTTTGAGGGTTGAAGGTCTAATGGGCACTTATAAACTTTTACTTGTTTTCAAACGTGGTATTTTAGTTCAAATAGATTTTGGTGACTTGTTTTGTTTGTCAGTCGTCAAAACTTATCAACAACTGTCCCCTCCCTTTTGTTTTTTTGTTTCACCCAGGCCTACCACTCCGTAAATTTCCAAATGTACTGCTTGATATTTTTTAAAGATGATTTTTGTAATTTCAGCTTGAATTTCATGTTTGTTGTGCCGAAATGGATGTAATTATGTATTATACCGGGCTTTCAATAAATACCGAAACCCACGTGACCTCTTTTAGATATGCAACCCATTTAACAGTCTGGTAATACATATTTTTAAAAATAAAAATCCTCCAGAAATTTTTATTTACATATACTGATAATTAAAATTTTACAGGTTAGGTTTAGTTAGTAAATAATCACAACTAAGCAACGACTAAACGACACAAACAGAGACGAATAAAAACTGTTAAATCAAATATCGATTAGCAACTCAGGTTAGACCGGTTAGATAGCTTAGGGATATTTTTAGTTTTAGCAACTTATTATTTAGGTCATCTTACGTCAGAGATCACGTGGGTTTCGTTTCTTATTGAAAACCCTGTATGTGTTTGTGATGTGTTTTTACAATAAATTTTGAGGAATAAAATTTTTCACATTATAATCGGGGTTTTTTAATTTTTCCCCGTGCACGCCGTTGGTATTTTTTTTAACTAATTAATAATTAATTAATTGTTTAATTTAATTTGATTTAATATATATATATTTTTTAATTTTAATTTAACACTCCTAACACGAATAAGGATATAGTGCGAATAATAACAATAATAACATAAAAATATAAATGATCCCTTGCATTAAATATAATTGTGTAGTTGCATATGAAACTCAAATTATACAAAAATCCTTACTTATACAATTTTTAATTATATTAATACTTAGAAATATAGTGAAAATGTAGGCGATAGCGATTTAATCATATTTATTTATTTGAAAACATGATAAGATCGCATTACAAAATTATCAATTTAGGAATATAAATAATATATAAATGATCCGTTGCAGATTGGACAGTTTCCATATAACAACGTATTAAAAGTGTCCAATCTTTACTTTCCATGAGTGTACCTGCATATGAAACTCGATTTGAAACCAAAATATATTGCATCTATAAATAGTAATTTACATATAGTTGACCATATCATTACTGCTTCGCATTCGGATATCGCTGTAAAGCATACTTTTATCGAGTTTATTTTTTATTTATTTAAAAAATAAACATCTACAAACAAACAACAAATGTAATTATGTATGCGCTGCTGTTTCATATCGCATCTTCTTTTTCTCGCTGCCATGTTTCTCCATTTGTTAAGAAGAAGCAAATCCGCTGGGCTTTTGGCTCTGATTTTTGTTCGATATATCTCAGAGCTCTTTCCAGGGAAGCAAAACCTTCCTGATGGAAAAACTTATTGGGAGGCTGTTCATCCACCTTTGTTGTCGTCATCTGATTTTTCGGTTTCCTGAAAGGCATTCGTTAGTTCTTTAACACTAATTTCTTCTTCTAAAACCTAAATAATCTGCTGTAACCCATTCATCAACGTCTTGTCTTGTGGCATTTTCGCAACCTTTTAAGTTTTGCATTAATTCAAATAAATTTTGTTGTTCTTCTTCTGTCTCACTGTCAAAATTTGAAGAGGGCATTTCTCCATGGCTTCTCCATTTCAAAGCCAATTCATTTAACGGAATATCATCTTCATTGTCACCATTTTTTAATAGTGGAACCACGTACAGAATCCCAAGCTTGGCTCACCCAGTAAATAACATTTTTCAGTGTAATCTTTCTTATCCCACTGACAATATCCTCCTCTTTTTCTGTATATTCTATTAGTAGGTATGGGGCATTCTGGTGTGGAAACTTTTTCGATACCATGGGATTTTTTTTTGGCGCCGTGGCCACGCCCATTTCCAGGAATTAAAGTAGATCATAACAGACCTGATTTTAACAGGTCTGATTTAAACAGGTCTGTTTAAATCAGGTCTGATATCAGACAGACCTGTTAAAGTCAGACCTGTTAAAACCAGAGATTTTATTGTAGATTATATGTAATTAGAACAACAAGCTGCAATAAGAGAGATTATGATAAAACGCAAACAGGTAGCAGTAAAAAGGAAAGTGATGGAAGTTAGCAGCAGTAGTTCAGAAGATGAAGAACTCATTCTATCCCATGATAGTTTGCAAGATGTTGAATGGGGAGCGCCAGATGAAACTGAAAGATTTCAAGGAAAATGATTTCATTTTGGTCAAGTTGTCATCGAAAAAATATAAATTGTATGCGGGTAAGATTATTGAAATTTCAGCATTGGGCACCAATGTTCAGTACCTAAAGAAAAAGCCCAAAATTGCCACCACCTTACACAATAGGAAGAAATTTAAATTTCCAATAGATTTATCTAGTTATAGTATTGAATGAACATATGTTTATTGTGTCCCAAGGTAGACTCGAGTGCGTCCGCTTTTTTTTAATAATTATTTTTAATATGTGTTTTGAAATTTCGAATTGAATTGTTTTTGATTACATTGTTATTAAAGCATATTTTCCGCTACCACTATTTCTAAAATTTGGATAGTGGAGAAAATGTAACAGTTTATTTCTTTTGTCCCAAGGTACACACTTCTCCCCTATTCACTCTCTTCAGAGCTTCTCCCATTATATATTTTATCTACAACGCGAAATTCCTTTCGAAACTTATTTCCTGTTATCAAACAACAGGAACAAAAATAAATTAAAACGAACACAATGAATATTGTATCAATATAATGACTCAATTAAGAAAGATATATCAAACATGCCACCATTTAAATAAAATTTAAAATTCTCCACATCGTAAACATGCTTGTGCATGTTAATATCTCGTACATATGTGCGTGTCAATCAAGACTTTTTAATTAATAAAAAATTAGTTGCTCAAAATTAGAAAGTGTATTTCCTTTTAGTCCGACCGGATTAGCTAACGGTACCTTAGCATAACATGACAGCACAAACATAGAAATACGTTTATGAAAATTAGATATAATCTTTCATTTGTCATCTACGACAAGAATTATTATTAACCGAACTGGTTCGATTTATAACCTTACCTAGAAGTGATTGTAATGCACCGTAAACAAATCTATGTTAGATAAGGCATTGAAATGTTTCCTATTACATATTCCGCGTGTTAGATTAGCTTTCAATAAGTATGTATCTCTATTTCCGTTACGAAAAGTAAATTAAAATTACATAAAGCGCACCCACTAGGGATTCTTTCTTACATATACATAAATATTATTTATAAAATGTAACATCAAAAGAATCATGGCGAAACAATAGGCGAAGGTGTGAATAAGATGTTACATTCCATTTCTCTTATTAACGTTTCATTGTTTATTTTGAAACGTTTATGAAAATATTTATCGTAGATGAAATGAAATTTTAGTTCAAAAAGAAAAATTATTGGCTAAACAGTTACACACCTATACATATATGTATAACACAAACAAATTTTTAATAATCAGTGACCAAAATACTACAACTGTAAAGGTGATTCGGATTTTAAATACGCACAAAAGCTAAGGCATATCCACCAGCGTCTTCATTCGAAAACTTTCCACCGTAAATGTCTGGAAATCTAGAAAATTATGAAAAACTTTCCGGAAACATGTAACAGGTATTATCGAGGGGCCCAAATTTTTCTTGTCTGGTGGATAGTAATAGTTCATGAGCACCACCTTTACTAAGAAGTCCAATTTGTTTGCGAGAGCAATAGAAGCTTCCATCCTGCAATATCTCAATTTGAAACTTTGGCAGATCTCATGGCATCTCCAACGATGAAATAAGAGATGCATTATGCATATTTGTAGTACATCAAATACAGGTACTAATTAAAATTGATGTTACATACTATTATACATACAGTTCTTCAACAGAAGCACTATCACTGTCCATAGCACTATCGCTTGTGTCATCATTTCCAAACGAAATGATAAATGGCTCCACCACATCATCTCTTAAGCCCTCTAACTTGCATATTTTGCCTTTTTCTTTAATCACATGTTCTACATATTGTATCCACGTTTCAGAGGTTAATAATAGGAGACTACCAATATGGTTGCCAGAAAGATAAGTCCACGGTCGACGCAATCCATATATTGAAACAAATAATCGAGAAAGGAAATGAATATAAGATGAGCTTAGACATAATGTTCATAGATTTCAAGCAGGCGTTTGACTCGATTAATAGACAACAGCTTATGAGAGCCCTAGAGGAATTAGGTATACCCGCCAAACTTAAAATATTGATAGAAATGACGCTCACTAACACAAGAGCAAAAATACGAACCAGCATGGGTGAAACGGAGGAGTTCGAAATAAACAAGGGAGTCAGACAAGGAGACGCTTTATCTGCAACGCTGTTTAACATCGTAATGGAGCACATTACTAAGAACCTAAACAAAAAAAAATGTTAGAAACCGAGGAGCACAAATAGTCGCGTACGCAGACGACCTGGTTATAGTTGCGAAACAAAAGAAAATACTGAACGAAATATATGAATGCATAAAAACAAAGAGTGAACAAGTAGGACTGAGAATAAACAAAAACAAAACGAAACATATGAAGATTGGAGGAAGCGAAATAGATGGGTCGATAAAGATTGGACAAGACATATCCGCAAGTGTAAACAAATTCAGATGCCTAGGGGTAACGTTGTGCAGAACAGGGGACAAACTAGAAACTAGAAAGAAATAAACCAAAAAGTACAACAGGTGAACAGTGCCTTCTTCGCAAATAAAAAGACATTGATGAATAAACAGATCGCAAAAAAAACGAAAGTTAAGATATATCAAACTCTGTTGAGGCCGATATTAACCTATGCCGCAGAAACTATGACAATGTCAAAAGAGGGAGAACAACAAACGCTAATACAGAAGAGGAAAATAATAAGAAGGATGATGGGGGTGTACAGCTAGAAAATGGAGTGTACAGAAAGCGAACCAATAAAGAAATAAATGAAGAACTGGACGGAAAAAACATATTAGGACATAAAAATGTTAAGGATAAAGTGGTTGGGACACATATACAGGAAAAAACCTGAGGACATTGTAAGAGCGCTGACGGAATGGAAGATGGACGGGAGAAGGGCGAAAGGAAAACCAAGAATAAGATGGATAGATGAGGTGGAAGAGGATCTGAAGAAGATGGGAATTAAAGACGGATGGAAGACGATGGTACAGGATCGAAAGAGATGGAGAGAAATAGCTACGAAAGCAAAAAAGATCGCCTGGAGGGATTGAAGATACGGACCTGATCCAGTCAATAATAGGAACTGGAAAGTTCGGCTCAGCTGAGCGGCGAAGCTCCTTTCGGGGCGTAGAGCCATATATATATGTATATATATACTTACGTAAGTTAGTGAGATTTCCATCGCAAAATAGGAAACCGCGCGCGCCGCATAAGTGAATCACGTACAAATGGAATAACATTTTGTTCCCGTATGTTATTTGTTTCCGCAATGATTCCTTCCCTTAATTGTTCGATATCATGAACCTCGGTACGATAGACACGCTGTTTCTAACAACCCCGCAGAAAGAAATCAACTGGATTTAAGTCAGGGGAACGGGCCGGCCACGGTACAGGCCCTTCACGCCCTATCCAGCGATCTGCGAAGACATTATTTAAATGTTCACGTACAACTCGGACAAAATGTACCGGTGAACCATCATGTTGATACCACATTCTAGCTCTAACATTAAGAGCAATATCTTCGAGTAACTCTGGCAGAGTATCATTTAAAAAATTTAAATACGCCTGTCCATTGACGCAGTGTGGTAAGAAAAAAGGTCCGACAATGAAATCATTAATTATTCCCACCGAAACATTAAGCGAGAACCGCCGTTGATGGTGTGCATGTCGAAGGAAATGTGGTTTTTCAAACTGCCATTCGTGTGCATTATGATAATTAAATGTACCATTGCGCGTAAAAATCGCTTCATCGGAAAATAAAATGTTACCCACACAGTTTGCATTTTGTTCATGTCTTTCGCGTAACCACTCGCAAAAGGCGACTCTGGCGGCGTAGTCTGCCGGTAATAAACTGTGCACGCGTTGGTAACGATAAGGATACAACTGATTTTCGCGTAACGTTCTCCAGACAACGGAATTGGAGACATGGACGAGATTAGCAAGTTCTCTTGTGCTAAGTGTAGAGTTATTGTCAATTGCTGCGACAATTTATTCCTCGTCATTTATTATTCGGGCACTTCTACCTGGACCTTCCGGTCCTCGAGGTTGGATTCGGCCTGTGTCTTGCAATCGTTGAACAATTCGTACAAAAGTCGCGGGCCCGGGCAAACGTTTATTTGGAAATAATTTCATGTATCTTCTACGGGCGCGTGCACTATTCTGTTCACACTCTCCGTAAATTAACAACATGTCTACCAGTTCATGATTAGGAAAAGCCACGATCATAAAAAACAATAACTTTCTTCAAGTAACAACGCCAACACTGTTAAAAGTTACGAACGAAAATACGAACTTTAACCATGCGCTGACAAAATAATACTACGACACATAGCCGATGTAATTGAGACGTGCATTTTCAGCATTCTTAAATGTAAACAGTATCAGATGTTGCCAGTTACCTACACAGACCCTTTATCCAACATACGGCGACCTTGCCCATTTGTTGACAAACACCGGTTGATAAGTTTTGAAGAGCTCATGTGGTGCATTTTTTGTTTCGTAAAGACCGAACGAAAAATATTTGCCCAAAACTTTACAATTTTTTTTCTCGCTTATACGACAACTTTTGTAAAAACATCTTTTTCAAAAAATATTCTACATATTATCAAGATTCGACGGTTAAAATCTTTGCGATGTATGTGAGAACACCCTGTATACATAAATATAGTTTGTTGCAAAAATGGTTATAATGACAATACAAAAAGAGGAAAAAACACAAATTGGTCCCTGGGGCAATTGCTGATGCGTTGGGCGCCGGCGCTTGGTGATGATGCTGGTCTTCTTGGGTAATTACGGCCTTTGCCTTACTTGTGACAAAAGGTTTCTTGACTTCCAAGTTTTCCCTGCTGCTTGGGTTATCTGTTTTAGTTTTGATAAACCCTTTTCTTTTGATTTAGCAAGAACCGGACCAAGTCACTAACTTGACCCAGTGAAGACACTTTTTTGCACCTTACTTTTGTACTTAGCGCGACCCCCCAATTAGTGTTCGCTTCCCCAGGCACTCAACGATCTAATAATAATGCAATTGTTTTTTAATTTATATATAAAGTTCACCGCGAGACTGCGAACCCTAGTGATGTCATTGTTTCGTCATTTTATATCGTCTTTGTTTTCTCTAATGTTTTATATGTGTGGCGCCGAACGACGAATTCTGTATACGTTTACAGTTTTTCTGGCGCCCGCACAAACACTTCGCAATTAATAAGTTATGATTCTTAAAACTAAACTTAAATTTTAATGTACAATTACATACAAGCGGTATAACCGCGAATTTATTCAGAGTTTAGCGGCGTAACTAACGCCAATCTGCCCATTCGGAGTGGTTACCTAAATCTTGAATAAAACATTTGCATCTATTTCATCGTGGTAATCGACTGTTTTTCTTCCTTCAACTAGTAATAACCGATCTTTGACAAAACAGTTTTTAGAACCAATATGTAAAATAATTAAGCGTCTTCCTTGACTAGCAGAATTTTTAAGACCAATAGTTACACCATCTGTAAACGCTTGTCTGCCCTTAATTCAGTCGTTTCGTCTAAATAATAGATTGAGCGTTGCTCATTTCTGTATTTTGTTATTGGCTATAAAGACAAAAAGCTTATGTTTGTATATCTCAGTTTCTACAACAAATATGTTAAAACCTTAAAAACTCACTTAACGGCGTTACACCAATTACGATTTTGGTCAAACTGCTGGAGATTACTCATACACTGGTAGGAAGTATTAGGTAAATTACGCAACAGATGCTACTGTATGTACTGCAAAAATAATTAGGGTATCCCGTTTTACCACAGTATCCCACTTTATGTAAAATTCCCCTGCGTACTTGCATATTTATGTTTCAGAAAATTTTCATAATTTTCAAGATTTCCAGAAAAATCCGGTGGGAAGCTTTCAAATGAACACGCTTGTATGTCAATTCTGCTTAAAATAATACACACTATACACGGAACAAGGGAGAAAATACGAAAGAACTATCTATTAAATCGGGACGGCCATGTTTGAAAACTTCCGTTCCCATTATTTTAAATATTCCATTAAAACATCCTCCGTAGGACTTGTCCCCGTTTAAAAGCGTGCTGGTGTTTTATGGTGGTATCGAGGGCGACATGTTCAGTTCCAATACATCAAATTTTAATATCCTTTTCTGGTATACGAATGTTCTAGTTTATAATAGAAGAGTAGGTGGTATTAATTCGTTTAACAAATCTGTTTACAGCATTTTATTCTTCATAAAATTCACATATTCCTCACACGAAACGGCGCAACCATCAACTCCACTAAAGAAAAACTAATAAAATAACAAAGACCTCTTATCGCGATATACAAATGCGCCATTTCCAGGAGAGCTTACGCTACACAACCTGAAGTGGGTTGGTTGAGAGGTGCAAAAGTCGCTCACACACAAACTGCGAACTCTCCAGCTACTAGCACTCCGCTGATTTACGGTTGGTGTGAGGAAAATACTCGAACACATTCTCGAAGCATTAGCAACTTCGCCGATATTTCATCTACTTATGTTAACTTGTTTACTTTTACCGGGGGATAATATATATTTGTGAAAGAAATTTCATTATAGCTGGAGATGGCTGTATTATCGCTAATGATACCGGATAGTTGTTGTGGCCTTTATGAAATTGGATGAAGACCGGGAACACAATTATAGATGTTTATAGGTTAAGGGTTCGGATAACTTCATTTGTTGTTAGTGAAGTAGGTGGAATTGCTGACGGAAGAGATTAAATTTGAGTTATAGAGGTTTCTATTTAACCTTTAAAATAATATTGTTATCGTTCTTCAGTGTCGATATCCATCAAAATACTTCTTAATATTACCAATTTTGAATATTTTCCAACATTTTTCACACACTCCTCACACGACCATTCGGCAAAGAATGAAAGACTACGACCATACTACTTGGAGAACAATACTTATTTATTGCAAAGATCTTTGAACACCAAACACTCCCAACTGCTTGATCCACCCCATAGTGGAGTATGTGGTATCAGCAGAGCTATACCTAACGGTATAGCTCTGTTGTGTGGATGCTCTAATGAGCATACCATTAGACACACCATCAAACTGCACAATACAATACCGCAAACAACGAAAGGCTACGAAAAGTTTATCCGCGAAGCAATACTTGCTTATTCCATTTCACACCTCATTATAGCTCATTTCTGTCACTCTCGCCACTGTTGGACATAATAATCAAAGCAAATAATTAAAGACATGGCCAAACAAGCTTCTTCATTCCTCGATTCTTCTTACAATTTTTCGGCTTCTTTCTGCCGTTAGAACAACTTTTGAACATTTTTGGACATACTTTGGCATCTTTCTGCCGTTGGAACAACTTTTGAACATTTTTGGACATACTTTTCCAACAACTTTCCCATCACCATACAACAAATATGAAAGACTTGGCAAGTAATAGAGGAGACATTCCTTTGACATTTTTTGTTGTCATGTTCTCTTGGCCGTTTTTGGAGAATTTCTTTCATTTTGGACACACTTTCGATACCTTTCACATCACCATACAGTGAATACGAACAACTAGGACCAAAGTAGTTTTGAGCCAATAATTTCTCTATTCCGCAGATCCTGGTCTTCACTCTCCTTCAGCATATTGGCAAATAACAGAGGAGACATTCCTTTCACATTTTTTGTTGTCATGGTCTCTTGGCCATTTTTGGATAATTTAACCAAAATTTGAACGAAACGGAATGCTTTTCGAAAATTGCTGAATACGACAAAACTGTCAGATTTGAGCTATAGAGTAGTTTTTGGACAAAAAATCTATAAATAGCTTTATTGCTACTCTCAAAGATTTTGTCTTTACATTTTAGTTTTGAGCAATAATTGGAACATTTTAATTTCTATTGCGGTATGTTCTTTGGGACATTTTCTCAAGATTTTAGTAGAAGCTGGGAGGGCGTGGAATGGTGCGAAAAAATATGAAGAAAGGCTCGTAGCTGAAACACGTAAGAAGTATTATCGAGAGGCACAAGTTTTGATGCAAAAATTGGCTCACCTACTTGAACACCCTACTCCCTGGAGCGACCCCTTTAAAACAATTTTAAATGGAAAGTAGTACATATTTCGTCAGATTTGAGCCAAAGAGCAGTTTTTGGACAAAATTCTATAAATAGCAACTAGGATTCGAGATCGCAACTGCTACTTATATATTTCCCGGCCAAACAAAGCCCGTTAGCAAAAATCTGACACGTTTATCGCATTCAGGATGGTCAATTATATATACAATCAAAATTTGAACAAAATTGAACGCACTTCGAAAATTGTCTAAAATCCACATTTTTTTCCATACCCAACCCTTTTGCGTGTTTTGAAAAAAATCTCGATCTCTCGAATTTCGCTGAAATTTTGAATGCATTTGTAATTGGCGGTGCTGAATACGAGGACAGTATTAAATTTGAGCTACAGAGTAGTTTTGGACAAAAAAATTATAAATAGCAGCCAGGATTCGAGATGTCGACTGCTATTTATATATTTTTGGGCCAAACAAAGCCCCTTAGGCAAAATCTGACAGGTGTATTGTATTCAGCATGGCCAATTACATGTAAAACCAAAATTTGAATGAAATCGAACGCTCTTCCAAAATTGTCAAAAATCCAAATTTTTTCCTTGCGTTTTTTGAAAAAATTTCGATCTCTCGGATTTTGCTCAAATTTTGAATATATTTGTAATTGGCCGTGCTGAATACGACAATACTCTCAGATTTGAGCTAAAGAGTAGTTTTTGGGCGAAAAATCTATATATAGCAAGATCTCCACTGCTACTTATATATTTTTTGGCCAAACAAAACCGCTTAGCCAAAATCTGACACGTTTATCGTATTCAGCATGGTCAATTACATACCGTAAAACAAGACTATTTTATCCCTTAGGGTGTTACATTAGCCCATTACACGAAAATGTTTTAAATAGTGCCGTAGATAAACTGGTATCGGCAGAGGCTAGGTGGTAATCATAACCACTAAGAAAAACCTGTGTGAAAGCAGAGTTATCTGCATTCGAGCATTTCCCAACTTACGATTGATGGACTAATCGAATAACGTATCGGCTGACTTATGCCTGTTGTTTATTAATCGTCAAACTTGTGGAGTCATTTGTGGAGCGTTTTAAAAAGGATTTTGTACGTCGATTCATCACTATGGATGAGACTTGGGTCTATCGCCACGATCCTGAATCAAAACAAGAGGCTAGAGAGTGGTGTGAACCTGGTTCTTCAGCTCCAAAACGAGTTCGTGTTCAGCAGAGAAGACGAGAAGGAGAATCAGCAGAGAAGGTTTTGGCATCAAGTTTTTGGGATGCTAAAGGGATATTGTTGGTGAATTATCTTCAAACTGGTTTAACTCTGTATATTACTGCAAATTTTTAGATCAATTGGATGAAAAAAATTGTGAAAAAAGACCTGGTTTGGAGAAGAAAAAAATCTTTTTTGAGCAAGACAATGCACCTGCTCACAAAAGTGTTTTAACAATGGATAAATTAACAAATTGAAGTACGAATTGCTTGATCATTCACCGTATTCAACAGATTTAGCTACGTCTGACTTCTCGCTGTTCTCACATCTTAAAAAAATTCATGCAAAGCCTTTTTCGTCTAATGATGAAGTTCTAGCAGCCGTAGACGAGTATTTTACAGACCTTCCGAAAAAACACCATCGAGATGGAATTCATAAATTGGAGGAACATTGGAATAAATGTATTGAGCTTTTGGAAGAATATATTGAATAATAAAAAGCATTTCAAATCATAAAATCGTGTTTTTCATTTCTATTCTAGAAACTTATTGAACATATCACACCACATACCTTTCTGCAGTCTGCGTAAGTACATATAATTTTCATGATTTATGGAAATGTTATTGAATAATACTACATTTTACAATTGAGGTTATCTTTTGCCCACTTATGCGTAAATAAGCCAAAAACTTTCTTTCTTGCCATAATGTTCTATTAATTAATCTAACTCTGCCGAAGAGTAATCGAAGAAAAAAATTAGCTGTCCCACCCAGCCGGAGTATTAATCCTGATGACATTGAATGTTTCCTTGTACAAATATCAGATAAACTAGAACCAAAACCAACTCATAAGATGGGAAAACGGAAAGAAAGAGTTGATTCCTCTGATTATTTATCATCACTAGAAGATGATAATTTTAGCCGTGCTTCGTCTGGTAGCAGCATGGAATTATTTGGTTATAGGAATTTTGAAAGCCAAGTGGACGAACCTATTGCGTGATCTAGTACCAGGGCTATGGGCTTCATTTTAGATTTTTTTATTGACAAAACAATATAGAAATACTTAAGCCTTGCTATATTGAAGATATTAACAGTGGGCCAAAGTATCATCCACCCTATTCACCAGAGTTGGTTCCCTCTGACTTCTAGTTGTTCTCACATCTTAAAAAATTCCTGCGTGGAAAGCATTTATCGTCTAATGATGAAGTTAGGGCATTCGCAGACGAGTATTTTACAGACCTTCCGGAAAAACGGAAACGGAATAACCTAACGATTTACGGTATATAACCAAAATTCGAACGAAATCGAACGCATTTCGAAAATTGTCAAATATCCACATTTTTTCCGTACCCACCTTTTGCGTTTTTTGAAAAAAATCTCGATCTCTCGGATTTCGCTGAAATTTTGAATACAGCGTTAGTAAAAAGTCCCGGAACGGTCGAATAACTTTGTTATTTGAAAATGATGATTTCTGAAATTTGGTATGGGGGTATAGTTAATATAAATGCATTTTATGCAATACAGTTTATATTTTTTTCACTTCCGGTTTAATCGGCAATACGGCCAACTTTTTTTTTAAACGGAACGCCCAGATTTTTTTAACACTTTTGAATGCAAAATAAAAAACTACGTTCAGGAAGTATTAAGATGTTTATTTTTATTCACAAGAAAACAATTAAAAAATTAAAAAAGTGTCCTAATACAGAAAAATCAAGATACCTGTCTATTCAGATTGCGATTACAATAATTGTTCAAAATGCTCTCCATTTACAATTTGACAAAAATGTAAACGGTCAGTAAAATTTCTTATTGAATTTTGTATTTGTTCTGGAGTGATGCGATTGGCTTCTTGAACTATTCTCTCTTCCAATTGTTCAAGATTATGGGGACGATTTTTGTACAATTGACATTTCAAGTGACCCCAAAAGAAGAAATCTAATGGCGAGAGATCTGGCGAACGTGCTGGCCATTCGATTGCTCCTCTACGTCCGATCCAACGTTCCGGAAAAATTTCATTCAAATAATCGCGGACATTATGGGCAAAATGGGGGGAGCTCCATCTTGTTGAAACCAAAAATGTGCATTAGGGTGATCACCTATGTTTGCATTTGGAAAGAGGGCCGCAAGTGCTGGAACAACCTCATTTCGCAATAAATTTAAGTAGACGTTGCCAGTTAAATTTCCTCTTATAAAAAATGGTCCTATGATGTTGTTTCCAACAAGACCAGCCCAGACATTCACCTTTTGAGGACGCTGTGTATGGACTTCTTCAATCCAATGCGGATTTTCAATTGACCAGTAGCGACAATTATGTCTGTTCACAGTGCCGTTGAGACAAAACGTTGCCTCATCTGAAAAAATGATGTGATCTAAAACATTAGGCTGCTGCTCGATCAATTCCGTCATTGTTTCGCAAAAATGTA
>SMLS01058173.1:0-15693 GCA_004785975.1 Popillia japonica
AAAAAAAAATGACAAATTTATAAACCTAACCTACAGGAGGTCTTTATTACACATTTAAATCTTCGTAATTGAGTGGTGTCACCAAAGTAAAATATCGCTTGCGCAATAAATGCTGATATTTGAATTCCTATGAATATGCTAGAGCGAGTAATGGACAATTTGCAAAACCGCTTGGAACAGTGGGTGAAAGACATCATTTGAGCGATATTATTTTTCATAAATAAAATGGCATGTAACATACTATTGATTACTTGTATGTGAAAATTAATATCTTGTTACATAAATTTGTAGTTGGATACAAAAAATCGTCAGGTTCCTTTGGCGGACCCTGTATCACCGACATCTATTTCCATTTTTCCAAACTAAGAAAAAAGATGAATCTTAAAAATAAAAAGATCTGTCTACTACAAAAAATAAATTACTTATCCCTTGTGTGAGCATTTGCTGAAAGTAATTACTAGAACTTCAGGAAATAACAGACAAAATCTATACAGATACCGCAAGCTAAACTAAACTTTTCAATACGTGTACGTTATCTCTTTGAGTTTAGTATCTACAATCGCATAGTTTAAACTTGTAAAACAATGTATTTTCCGATATTGCAATTCAACCACCCGCTATTGGTTAAGTTTTCCGTATACCTCCCATCTAACGACCAAATCCTTATTTCTTTTTACGTCCCAGCTTATACATTACGAGCATTAAAACTGTTCAAAAATTTATCGGTTTATATTGAGGAAATAGAAAACAAGCAATAAATTGAACATATATGGACGATGGCGCAACTTCTCGGGTGTTTTTTCCGCTCGATTTCGCACATTTAGATATTTTTATATTATTTGTCGCTTTCGTATAAAGCTCGGGAGTTTTGATTGAATTGTCTGCAGAGTAGACGTACACGCTATTTTATATTTATAAACATTAGGTCGTATTATCTGTCACATGTGTTACAAAAACTGTAATAACGCCCATAAAAGGCAGAATTATATCCGAATTTCATTAAAAATAATAGCTTCTGATATGATACTTTCGGGTTTATAGCTATATAATTTGTTACCAGAAGAGAAAAGAATTGAAATAGAAAAAATATATAAGACTGCGTATAAACGCAAATTATACAGGTAAATAATCAAAAAGATGTAAAAAAGTAACTAAGGCAATGATGATAGAGCACACGATAGCCATTAATGTAGCATAAAAGGCTACATTTTGCATAAGAGTTTTTATACAAACGACAGAGCAAGATATTCTGCGTCCAAAACAGATATGGTTAATACACTATCTTCACAATTGGAGGCTTCTAGAGGGCATTAAGTTCTCCCGAGCTTGTGTAGATGATATTTCAACCAAACCGGCCAGTAGTCCAATACATATTCTCTTTGCTGAAAGATCCACCATCTTACTTAGACGATACCGATAAAAGTGTTTTCGCCTGCTCTTGTCCTGGCGTGTTCTGCCAGTGGGAGGACTTTCTGTTGTAATCCCTGTTTGTTCTAGATGTTTTTGCAGACCACAATAAGGATAAGATCCAATAATAAGCATTTTTGCAGGTTCTTTAGCAAGCTTATCTCTTTTTTTCTTTCCGATCAATCCCTGATGGTTTGGAAGCCTCTGAAGAGTAGCTTAAACCCAACTTTATATTCGTACAGTAATTTAAAAGAGATTAAGAATTTAAAGGGAGTAATAGTATTATAACACATAACGTCATATAACATGACAATTAATTCTTCTGAACTAAATTAATTCTAATTTTAGAATCAAAAACTAATCAATCTTGAAGTAACTGGAAGCTCTCTAATTTTACAAGATAACTAAGAGGTTGTGGAATCTATTATGTTATAAGTTATATAACTTTAAGCCCAAAATTTTTAATAAATAATATTTCATTAGACGAATAAATTTGTAATGTAGAGTATATTATTCAAAATTCAGTAGAATCACACACAAAACACATTGCGCAACAAGTTAGTAAATATAATGTCCAATTATAAAAATGGAATTAATGTGGTAATTATTAATTAAATGTATAATAGCAAACAATATTTACTTTTGCCAAAGAAACAGCTTGTGCTAACGAAATCTAGTTGAGAATTCTAGTCAGCATTACTTCTTAATATAAAGCATTACTTCTTAATATAAAGAGTAAATGCAATTATTGTAAATGAAATTATAATATATCGCTTTACATTTCTTGCCAATTCTTCTACCTGAAATTTACCTGCTAGGCTCTAATTCTAATTACAGCCGCCCAGTGCGAGTAGTCAAATGTGTCGAATACTTGCGGAAGGCCATGTCGCTTGAAGTCTGATTCATTACTTAAGCCCTCGATGGTACACTCATGGAAAGTAAAGATTGGGCAATTTCCATATAACAACGCATTGAAAGTGTCCAATCTTTACTTTCCATGAGGTACCTACATTTTAACGTTTTCAGCAAAGTCGAGTTCTAACTCATACTATTACTTATTTTGTACTGCTTGTTATTCTTTGAATATGGCAAATTATATTTAAAAAATACAATGAAAGCAATGTATTGGACTCTGAAACGCCAGAATTGGAAATACTCTTCTTTACACCGGGTTCAATGCAAAAATATTGTTACCAATTATACTTAATTCAATCTAAATTGACAGTAGTTCTTCAATCGATATATTTTAAAATTTCTAATGCTCATCAAACTGGAAAATAAAATGAAAATATTTTCTGGGCTATCACAAATTTTTAGTAATGTTTGATTGACTGATTTATTGATTAAGGTCCGATGGTCTTTTAACATCCCTAAAACTGTGGCCTGAAAGCCTATTGTATTATTACTATCTTGATTTCGGTTTACTCAAACAAGTTGGTTCCTTTGATATAGAATCCTACTTGGTAAATCGTTCTCCAACGGTAATTCCAATGCGCTTTGCATAGCAAACCTTCGTTGGCTTAGTGCTGCGCATTCGAAGAGAATATAAGAGCTGGTTGCATCCACAAATCCCCAAAAAGACGCCAGAAACTAGCGATCATCAAACTAGTATCGTTCTCCGCTATATTTACAAAGTTACTGATCATATCGGCAGAATTTTTCGTAAGGAAAACATCAACACCATTTTCGAACCCCTAAATAGAATCTGCCAAATTCTTTCCACACCTAATGATCCTGCTTTCTACAATAAAAGCATCTACAAAATGACCCGTGATTGTGGTTCATTATACATAGGTGCAACCGGACGCTCAATTTAAACCAGGAACAAAGAACATCGACACTACCACAAGAAGTGGTCTTTAGCGCACTCAGCCTTAGCTGAACATTTCCTCGATACGACCCACAAAATTTGTTGTAAGTCGCTACACTATTTTCCTCGAAAGATAAAGAAAGTGATCGCGATTAGAAAACATGCACTCAGCATGATTCAAACAGTTTTATTTACCACCTTTATTAATTATAGAAATGAGAACACTTATTATATCGATTAGGAACAAATTAAACCCAGATTACCGACATATGTATATAAATGTATATGCAATTGTAGTAAAACATTCAATTGTAAGCTTAGCCCAAAAGCTAAATTGAATTATATATAGATGCACCCACAAACTATGTTGTCCATCAATCAGAAAATTGATACCACATGTCAATAATGAATAAAACAAAATATAACGTATAATAAGGGTTTCCGGGTATTGACCGTGTGTTGGTTAGTAAAATATATACAGTGCAAGGAATAATAAAATGCACAAGATATACAATAAACCCGACGTTTCGCCACTAATGTAAGCGGCTTCTTCGGGAGCAAAGAGGTTAACTGGGTGGGTACCAGAAGGTCACAGCGACTTGACGTGTAAACCACGCTGGAGGCGAAAACCTTCTGGTAGGTGAGGGGCGTCAGAAGGTCACGGTAACTCGACGTGTAAACCACACTAGAGGCGAGTACGAGTGACGAGTCAGAAGGTTTTCACCTCTAGCGTGGTTGACACGTCGAGTCACCGTGACCTTCTGGTACCCACCCAGTTAACCTCTTTGCTCCTAAAGAAGCCGCTTACATTAGTGGCGAAAGGTGGAGTTTATTGTATATCTTGCATTTTATTTTTATTTTGTACTGTATATATTTTACTAACCATGACACGGTCAACACCCGGAAACCCTCATTATAGAGACTCGGGCCGTGGAAGCCTTCGATATCATTTAAAATATAACATAGTTAGACACAAAGGTCACAATTAATTACAGCAAAATATTTGTTGCAGCTCTGCCATTCATATAGGTATCTAATGAGTAATACATAGCATAGTCATGCTTTGCAGTATACCATTTGCGAAAACACACATGTACTGAATATCAGTGGATTACTTTACTGTTATCATATCCTGTATTAGATAAACAATCATAACACGATTATATGTAAATAATCGCATGTACACTACATTTTTCCAAAAAAAAAACTAGAATAGAAATATTGGTTAACAAACAAACGATTAGTTCAAACGTATATGAGGATCCTTTAATCATCAAATTGAAATACAACAACGGAAACACTTTACATAGTTTTGTGGATATTGATTTCATTGATGTCAATGTGACAAGTTCTTTGTGTAGCTATGCCCTACAAAGCTAAACAATAAAGAGAATAACAATCTCATTTTAATCATGAACTTATCTTCACACATCTAACAGGAATAAACTTATACCAATGTTAAATCACACAAACATACTATTAATATGCTGTTGAACGTTTTATGTCTGTATGACTTCAGTGACGATTATGGCACAAACAAAATTAAAAATCAACACGGTACTCTGAAACCGTTAAAATGTTACCATGGGAGTCTTCGCTACTAATAATAATTATATAGATTAGTGGCACGCCATAAACTTAATAATTTTCTTGATTAAAGTGGTGTCGTTATATAATGCTTTCACTAACGTATTTTAGTATTATTGTAGTAAACAGTCAATCGTTAGATGTATGCATAAACAAATTCATTAGGATACAATTACAGTGTCCAGTCATATAATTAGATTGCAAACTGCCGCTGTGTTATGTCTGCCAAGTT
This sequence comes from Popillia japonica, assembly GCA_004785975.1. Taxonomy (NCBI): domain Eukaryota; kingdom Metazoa; phylum Arthropoda; class Insecta; order Coleoptera; family Scarabaeidae; genus Popillia; species Popillia japonica. Next base: position 5,037 of record SMLS01058173.1, read on the forward strand.
GCGTGCAAATAATGTAGGACTAAAGAATCTTTTATTATATTTCGGAATAAAAAAGACGCAGCATAGCTACTTACTACGTTACTTGCATAATAAAATTAAGACATGTATCGTAAATAACTATTGCCCACAACTATTCCATAATCTATTCAATGTGGATATTATTTCTTTAAGTATAATCACATCAATTATTCACTAGTCAATTATAGATTGTTGTATATGAAACGCTATGGCAACATTGGAAAATCCATTATGCACTAGTGCAGAGTAAACGTTGACACTTCACAAGTCCTGAAATATAAAAGCAGAATTTATTTTACAATGTTAAAGCTACACTTAATTGTAGCATCAAACACTCTCTTAAATTATTAAATAGTCGCGCACAAAGTGTAGTACATACGTAATGTTAGTTAATTACTCGAACTTCAGTTTTCTATAGCCACTACAAGCTTGTGTTTTTGTTTTGATACTTTTTATATTATTGTGAGCTTATCTTATTTTCCTAATATTTTTTCCACTTTTATAGGTCAATTACAAGACTCCAATTCGAATAAAGATCAAATTAATGCCAAAACATTTACAATATGTTATGGTTTTCGTAATAACTTCATCAGTGGAATACAATTCACATTTAATTCGTGTCAAATAATAAATAAATAACTAGCCATGCCTATCAACAAAATTATCTACAGACAAAGAAATTCAGTGATATATAGGATTATGATTACAATATTATTACAATATAGTGGACAATTTAAGCTATTTTGAAATGTAAATTTATAATCATAAGAATAATGATCCTTATATCAATGTATTTTTTGTCAAGCTCTAACAATTCTGTTCAAGTACTAGAGAAAAACATGGCAAAAACCCTAGTCAAGAACTTAATTTTATAAAATTCAGGCGTGATTAGGTGATTAAATTATTACAAATAATACTTAAATTTTCTATATCTGTTCTAAAATTGACCACATTATCTTCTTTTTTAATGTATATCATTTCATATATTAATCTCTTTTTATAAATATTTTCTTTTTTTAAAATCCTAGCACTTTCAAAATCAAACTTATGTCGTAATTCTTTAGAATGCTTAGACAAAGCAGTTTCCGCAGTTATATTATGCGTTACAGTGATGATTGTACAGTCGTTTTTTTTAATATTGTTTAGTTTGCCCTACGTATGTAACATTTATTACAGTCGTTGCATTCTAATTTATATACGATATTATGTACTTTGATTATCTTTTTTAATCTTAGTTTTTAAATTTGTAAATACCTATATGTCTGTTATTGTTTGGTGTAAATGTAATGTTTATATCTGATTTTTTAAATTCGTATTTAATTTTGTCACTTAACACCGAAAATCAGTTTTAAGTATTTATCGAAATGGAAAATGCTACTAGTGGCTCGAGTGAAATCAAGGTAAGAATCACCCACTGTTAGAAGTGTTGTGTCTTCTAAATTGCCTTTTATGAGGTTGTCAATTCAGGCCTAAGGCCTTAAGGCCTTAAGGCTACTTTACACCATGCTAGATTCATACTTATACTATACTAGATTCTATTCTAGCATTTTCTAAATACTTTTTTAGGTGGGAGTACATCAAATCTATACGTGGTGGCGCTACTAAATAGCTATTAAGTTCTACCAACTTCACCAACATAACCTACCTTCGTTTCCAATAATATACTGAACCTGTATTTATTTTCCGATGTTGGCCAATTTGCCAAAAGCACTTCTGCGCATGTTCTAGTATCAATTTAGAATCAAAAATAGGACAGGATCTAGTTTCTAAAATAGTGTAGCATCTGGTATAGTTTGGTGTAAAGTGGCCTTTACATGATACTTTTCCGACTATTTTTTCTAGTTTCTAGAAAATAGTATAGAAAAAGTATGTATCTAGTATGGTGTAAGGTGGCCTTTACGTTAGGATCGTTCCTATTGTATTCCGCGAAGGCCAATGGGGTAATGTATCTTTGTCACCTTGCTATATTTTTCCAATTTAAGGCTAATGTCATTTATGCAATCAATCAATTCGTGTGATTCGGGAGTCTATGTAAAAAAAAATCCTGTTTGTTTTTTTCTAGTACATCATACACAGAAACATCTATAATGTTTGGAAAATTTGGATATCTCGTAGAAGTTAGTTATTCTTGTGGGTTTTCTGCACAAAAGTTGGCGTATACCTATGATCATTTTTATTGTTTTGTTTCTTCCACTCCAATGCTGCACCATGAACATAGTCACAGTAATGTTGTTTCGAATTGACAAAATCCTCAAGCAGGATCGAAGTCAGCACATTGCGTTAATATTACTCCATGCGCTTCCTCGGCTCCAAACTCCTAAGTCGAAAGTCTTATTTATTCAATTGATAGTCAATTGCATCGTAATTACGTCAAGCTATGTATCGTATGAGTTTGTAAAATATTTTTGAATGTATTTTTATGTATTTTTTCTGGCCATTAAATCTTATTTTCCAGACAGTTTTCTAGGTCAATCCAAACACTAATTCGATTAAAGATCAATTTATTCCATTTATTATTTATGGAATAAATTAATCTTTAATCAAATTAGTATATATTAGAATTCACGTAGAAGTGAAACAATATCTAGAAAATAAGATTTGGAAATGTTCAAATTCCAGAAACATCTAGCGACTTTCGATGTTGAGGGGTAAAAAAGGAAACACTGTCACAATATTTCATCTAACCGCAAGTATCATGGGTAAGTGAAGGAAGCTAGAAAACTGCGATGAACTGAATATACATATATATAACATGGCTGCAGAACACATCTAACAAAAAGGAAATTCAGGTAAAGCAATAAAGGACAATAGGAAGCACAATATTTCGCGGAACGGAAAATTACAATTTAATAACATAACGAACGAAGAAAAACGAAACCTGTCAGCCTAAAAGCAAGGTAATAAAATGAATCGTAACCAATTACATACATAATTTTGTCGATATTCAAACTCTATATTGCAAATATGTATTGTTAATATAGAGAAACAAATTTGATTTAAAATTGATTTGCCATAATTTTAACACATATAACTCACTAATTCGCACCATCGCAATTATACGTCCTAATATTAAACGAGTTTCATTAAAGCCAGCTGTTATTAAAAATTCATAGCATGTATATGCTACTTGACAAGACCGAACTACTGGCAAGAACAAATTAAAAACGAAATGAAAAAGCATATATAAAATCCTTTGCCAACTCAGGAATAAAAAAAACCTACCAGCAAAACGATTAATTACGTAAAGTACATCGACCTATATATTATGCAGAGCTGGCAGATTTATGTACGCCATTAGAACGACTGTTTTTCAACGCCATTAATACAAAGAACCGTGTTGAATCGTAAATTTTCATTCTTAAATCGAAGTGGTCGGTCGGTGCAGGTCTGGCGAGATATGTCTAGGTATCCGACATATATCAGAGGATTATGCAATTAGGTATTTGTACTTTTTTTATTCCATTTTGTAAGTTTTCCATCTGGTAGACTAATCGATTTCAAAGTTTAATATCTATAATTTAGACCCGCAATAATAATTATTTACCACGAAATATTGAATACTTTTGATAATGTAATTAATGGTTTTGCTATGTTGTAACAAGAAGGTATACTTCCCAGTTGCTGGTATCGCAAATATTAGTTCCGGGTATGGTAATTACGGAAATGTTTAACTAAACCAACATTTATTAGATTAAAACTGCATTACTAATGAATAACAATGAATAGACAACGTGAACCGAACATGGGAACCTTAAATTACGTACTCTGTGATTATAATTAACATTGTAGGTAGTAAACAGTAGTAGTTACATAAAATACATAAATTATAAGATTTTCCTGTCGGTAATTCGTAAAATTTAATGCTTTCGGCGGGCAGATTTCATTTAGTATATCTTATAGAAGTAGCTTTCATTTTTCATGCAATTTTTACTTGAAGTGTTAAGATTCTGTAGCATATATTCCAGTTAGAATTGCAGCTTCCTCATATATACCGTAAAGTAAATTTTTAATGAGACATCTTTTGTATTTATGTGCTATTACAATTGCAACATAACACTCCGCTTCTTTTCCACTGCAAATACAACATTCAAAGAAAAGAATTTCCACCATTTCATGTCCATTAATGATAAGAGAGAATTGCTTCTAACATTATATTTTACCATGTTTGCATTTAAATGCAACGTTCTTTTTAAAAATGTACTTTAGGTATAAAGTTTATGCTGCTTACGAGCTTTCTACATCAATATAGTGTACTTATCTCTCGTCAGAAATGCTGCTCCGATAATAATATAAAACATTAATGCCTTTCTCTGCCAAACAATAAATCAACATTATGTTTCTCGTATATTAAACATTAAATGTGATTAAAATCTCGGTTGCTAACCGAGTTATGCGTATATATAAATCTTTAAAAATTTAGTGTTGTATAATGAAATAGAAGATGGTTTTTTATTTGTTGATAATAACGCGCATCTTTATAGAACAAGACAAATCAATGCATTTTTTTGAAGAGAACAGTATTACGCACATTCATTGGCCAGCGAACTCTCTAGATCTTAATCCCATAAAGAATGTATGGGATTACCTGAAAAGGTTTATAAGATCATGAGGAGTGGATCCAAACAATTACCATCACTTCGGAGCTGCCGTTTTGGAAGAATGGCCAAATATTCCGCAGTATTACATTCGCAATTTGATTTCCAGTACGTCGAGACGTTACCAGAAAGTCATAAGAGCTAAAGGAGATCCCGCGCATTATTATTCTTTCTTTTGGAAATGTTGGAAATCTTTGAAAAACGGTGCTAAGAGGAATATATAGAGGGAAAAAGGTAGGTGATCAGTGCATGAGAACAACGAACAGTTAATTGAAGCAGTTGTATGATGAAACTTGTATTACCAATGTAATAAGATAAGAGAATTAGATGGTTAGGACACGTTGCGAGAGTAGATGACGAATATCCAACGAAACAAGTTTTCATGCGAGATGTGAACGGAAGAAGATGAAGAGGCAGACCAATGAATGAAGTGGCTTCAAAAGTGTAGGACGACCTGGAGGAAATGAAAATCAAGGACTGGCAGCTGTTATCACAGAACAAGGAAAGCTGGGAAAATTTATGCAACAACGGCTTGGGCGTTTTTGGCTTGGAGAGCTGATATTATATATAGTTCGCAAAATGGCTCTTTAGACGCACGTCATCGTTTGATAATATAAGCAGCGATCTGCAACTAATCTAGCTATACTTTATAATCCTTTTTAATTTCAGTGTCGAATGTCCTGGGCACACTATATAGGCCTCCTAACTATGATTACAAAGCTTTTATAAATGAGCTGGAAGACTCATACATGGTATGTTCCGCGTATTCAGAACACTTTATTTTTTGCGGTGATTTTAACATTGATTTTTTAAAAGTCGATAACAGCTCGACAATATATCTTTCTGCCTTTCTAGAATCCCTGGACGTGTCTGCTCTAATCACTCAGCCTACACGTCTGGCTGAAGGTTCGGTAAGTTTGATTGATCAACTCTTCACAAATGACTTAAATTTAATTCGAAATAGCGGTGTTCTTAACTGTGATATATCTGACCATGACTTAATTTATACTGATATCGCGATAGTTAAGCCCAAACATACACCTATAATTCATACGTTCCGCGACTTTAGAAACTTTAATAATGAGGCGTTTGCTGCTGATATGGAGGCGCTTTCATTGCACAGAATCTACAGAATAAATGATATCGACGAAAAAGTAGACTTTCTCACCAATAACTTGCTCCACTTATTCGATATACACGCCCCCTTTGTTATTTGTAGGTTCTCCAAGAAGCCAGCTCCTTGGATAACAGATAATGTTAGGTTATTAATGTCTCTAAGGGATAAAGCTAAAACTAAATATCGCACTACTCACCGACCTGCACACTGGGATTACTACAAACCATTACGCAACTTTACTAATGCCACCATTAAAATTGAGAAAAAAGCCTACTTTGAGTTTATATCACGGAATCGGTCTAGTAAGTCACTCTTTAAACACCTGGAGCATCTAGGCCTATCGAGAGGCAAGAAAGTAGATATTCCTGACTCTTTATGTGACGTTAATAAAATTAATGACTATTTCATTAATTCTATCCCAAGGGCAAGCGTTCTCCCAGCCACAATTAGTGATTCGACATATTGTTCGCCAACTTTTTCCTTCGATACAGTAGACATTCCCGTGGTCGCGGGCATGATTAAAAGCATTAAGTCCAGGTCTGTTGGCCATGAAGGTCTTAGTATCCTCATGATCACAATGTGCTGTCCGAACATATTACCTTTCATTACCCATATTTTAAATTCCTGTATTATCGAGCACAAATTTCCTAATAAATGGAAACACGCATCGATCATTCCCTTGGCAAAAACTAGTAACCCTAAACAATTAAAAGAGTTGAGGCCAATCAGTATTCTACCAGTCATATTTAAGGTATTGGAAAAAATAATGTTTACTCAGATAAGCGAATTTGCCAACAAGAACTCTTTGCTTTCACCTGTACAATCAGGTTTTAGGACGGGATATGGCTGTGAAACTGCTCTTCTTAAGGTGACGGACGATATCATCTCATCTACGGATAGAGGTCAGATAACGGTTTTGACTCTGTTGGACTTTACTAAAGCATTGGATACGGTTCAACACAATGGTTTGGTTCGAATTCTGCACGCAGCTGGGTTTTCTGCCAACTCTTTACAATTTATCAGCAGCTTTCTCAGTGATCGTAAACAGAGTGTTAGACTGCATAATGTAGTTTCCGAGCCAATGTGTCTTAGTCAGGGTGTGCCGCAAGGTTCTATACTCAGCCCGTTGCTGTTCTCCTTATATGCCCGGAATATGCCAGCATGTATTACATCTTCATCTATACACATGTACGCAGACGACATTCAACTCTATAAATCGTTCAAACCGCAAGACTGGCTCTGGTCTGTTGAAGACCTTAACTCTGATTTGACCTCCTTACTTGCTTTATCTACACAGCTTAATTTAAATGTTAATCCCTCTAAATCACAAGTAATTTTGTTTGGTAACCCCAACACTTGTAAGGAGTTGCGAAGGGTGCTGGAAGTGAAGGTAAATGGTTCAGTTTTGCCTATTGCGGACAGTGTCAGAGACTTGGGACTCATTCTGGATAACAGCTTCAGATTCCGAGAACAGATTAGTCGGTACATTAGAAATTCATACCTCACTATGAAAACTCTCTATCCCCACAGATCCACTTTAAATACCCACATCAAGATCAGACTTTGTGAATCACTCATACTTTCGCGATTTGCGTATTGCTCGGTTGTCTATGACCCAGCAATCGATTCCAACACAGAATACCGAATCCAAAAGGTGCAGAATTCCTGTTTACGCTATATTTTCGGCATTAGAAAATTTGAGCATGTATCTCATAAACTGAAGGATTGCGGCTGGTTGAACATGCGGCGTAGACGTGAACTGCGGACTTTGTGATTATTCCATGAAATTCTAACCACAAAGACACCTTATTTGTACAATAAAATTACATTTCGTACCGACGTGCACAATATTACAACCCGTCACCGCAACCTCATTTCCCCGCCGCTACATAAGACATCTCTGTTTGAGCGTTCTTTTTCCTACAATGTATACAGTATATACAACTATCTACCAAGTACACTGAAATCACTAGCGCCAGGTGCATTTAAAAGAAAACTTAGGTCGTTTCTGGCATCACTATGACCCATCATATCTATTTATTTTGAGTCGTGCTGAGAACATTAAACTTTTTGATTTATTAAACATGTCTACATCAATATAGTTTTGGGACATATATGGATGCAGAATATTGGACTTGGGGTATTTATGTATATATAATTTTGTTTTTTTTTCTTTTTTTATCAAGGCCTGAGTTGTAAAGCAGACTTTGTCTGAACTCCGCCTTGAGATTTGCCACATACATATGTAGCTTTCAATTTGATTTCTTTTTTCTTATTGATTATTGATTATACAGTTTCTTGTTTTTGTTTTTTTTGTTTTTTTTGTTTTTTTTTGTTTTGTTTTCTGTTATGGCAAATAAAGGTTATTATTATTATTATTATTAATATTCAAGTGCCAAATAAGCATATGTTTAACGGGGAAACTACTGGCTTAGCCAACTGTTAAATTGTCTAACCGAGATTATTTTAGCGCGTTATGTATATGGTACTTAAGTTGAACTATACCTGAAACGGTGATTAGGTGCAGTAGCGACCCGGTACGTATGTACCACATACATTACCGTCATACCAATAGTTGACCGATGAGTCCGCTTACAATAGTATGTAGAATAAATGTGATTTATTTACCTTTTGTAGCCCGTGTTTTGGTTATTAAAGCCACTTTACACCATTATAGATTCATACTTTTTCTATACTATTTTCTAGAAACTAGAAAAAATAGTTAGAAAAAGTATCATGTAAAGGCCACTTTACATCAAACTATACTAGATGCTATACTATTTTAGAAACTAGATCCTGTCCTATTTTTGTTTCTAAGTTGATACTAGAACATGCGCAGAAGTACTTTTGGCAGATTTTCCAACATCGGCAAATGAATACAAGTTCAGTATATTATTGGGAACGAAGGTAGGTTATGTTGGTCAAGTTGGTAGAACTTGAAAGCTGTTTAGTAGCGCCATCACGTATTGATTTATTGTATTCCCACCTAAAAAGTATTTAGAAAATCCCAGAATAGAATCTAGTATAGAAAAAGTATGAATCTAGTATAGTGTAAAGTGGCCTTTAATCGCGATATTTCATTTTATTATCTTTAGCATTATGTATTTTATTCCTAATATTTTATGAACCTGTTTTCATAAAGATTTTTTCAAACCTCGACTTTATAAACACATAAGTAAATTCACAGAATAGTGTTAAAATATGTTTCAAAAGCTTTTCTTTGTGAAGGTTATATTTGATATTTAGAAATCGCCTGCTTTTGTTTACGTGGTATTTCCCATTTGTGAATATGGAAACTTCACCTCCTATAAGAAGAGAATTGCAAACCATTTTTCGGTGGAAGCCAAAACAAGGACTTCGAATATATTTAAAACCTGTGAAGAATGGCCAAGCAGTTTGAAAGTACAGTATGTTGAAATGACAGCATAGCAGCAGGTATATGTACATACATGCATATCTTATTAAAAAGCAGACAAGATTAACTTTTAAGGGTGCTTTTTATAGGCTCAGAACGTATTGTATACAAAATTTTAAGGGAATATGAAGTCCAGTATGCGTGCGAGCCCTCGACATATTATATGTAATAACAGTAATAAGTGTAATAACAGTAATAAAAATTATAATATTTATATCATGATCATTTTCTTAAGAACCACTTAAAGCGGATTCTTAAATAATAAAGATTATTCACTATTTCGAGTACATGTAAGTTCTCTGAACCAAGCCTTAGACAGTGTACGCGGTTGATGAATTGACTTGTACTCTGACGTTAATAAATAAGATATTTTTGCCCCCATGTTTTCATCGTGACTAATCTTGAGCCGAGATATATTTACCGCCATCCATGAAATAGTCAATCTTATTAAGTTCTATAAGGCAGACGTGAACATCTATCTTTTTTATACCTATATCAGTACTCGTATAACATATTGTAAATGGTGTGGCGCTATTAATTATATTGTAATAACAATTGATCTCTCGAAATATTCAGTGAATAATACCCCAAGTAGACCAAGGAAGCCAAAAGCACAAAATAACGAGAAGAGACACAAGCTGATCGTAGAATTTATGAGCAAAATCGCAAATCATTGAAAACTGCGTTTATTTATGTTAGTTATACGTTTTTGTTGATGTTCTGTCGTTGTCGCAGGGTGGTTTGCTTTTGAAAAATTAAATTTAGTTTGTATTTTTTAGCTAATAATTTACGATTACTATTTTCGCCGTCATTGTTTTTAGTTTTTGATATATATCATGCAATATACTAATTTTTGAGAAACAAGATTCTCTCCTGTAAAAACAAAACATACAAAAATGAAAGCTTGGGGTTTTTAAATATCCACAAGGTAAAGAATTGTAAATCTGTTCATATTTTGTAGTAGTATTAATACAACTGCTTTAGTTATTGATTTTTTGAGGTGTTTTCCAATGAATTACAAGGTGTAATTGTGAAAATTCACTAGAAAAATTTAGTAAACTAGTTCGGCGAAGTGTGCATTTTTATAAAATATATATCTTAACAGCTCCGGTGTTAGAAATGCAGAACATTTGTAATAACAAGTGTAATAATTTCTTTGTTTTATTTCTGAAATATTACTTTAAAGATGTAACGATTTTCTTGCTTTGATTATCATTTACATGGAACAATAAAATTCTTTCCACGTCTAAACGACTAAATAAATTAACAAAAGAATGATCGAATCTGCTAATAGATCCACTGGCAGATAAATTGTTCAAAAGCTTCTTTATTATTCCTCTGTAATATTGTGTCCAAAACCATCTATAGATTACTGTTAATTGTGACAATGCGAAGATTTAGTGCAATAAAATTTCATGACTAAATATACTGTAGCAATGCATGCCTTGTTATTATTATTACTTTACCATATCTAATCACTAGAAAACTAATTTCAAAAAGTACAATTTACGC
>SMLS01058174.1:0-11031 GCA_004785975.1 Popillia japonica
TTTAATTATTTAATACTCCTATAAACTAAACGAAAACCTCACAAAACACATGACACATTATACACAAAGTTTGTTACAATTCGACTCTCTATTCGACTATTAAAAGCTATATTTCATCTCTTACATTACTATTGGTTTAACAGTTTGAATTTATGGCGCGTAATTTGAATATCTACAGGTAATCCTAACAAATAATTAATTTTGTAATTAAGGAAATAGCTAGGACAATTTCTTTGTAACTCAGATTACGAGCATTACGCAGCAGGTAAATTCATTATACATGAAAAGAAAATATAAACCAAAATAGTAAATGTTAAAAGAAGAAACTGTTGACCAATTTTTGAAAGAAATTACAAGATGTAAAGCAGCTAAAGCTCACTGAATTAGAAAACAATTAATTTGACTCAGTGCGTGACAATGTTATAAAACCTCAACAAACAAACACTATGAAAACTTTTCATTTTTCATAGAGAAGGTAATTCCATATTTTTTGAGGAGTGTATATAGTAATAAAAAGAAAACAATTTCTTTTAGTTTTGCTTCTTAAGATTATTACTACAACTTTGTTTTACATAAATATGCAGATTTGGAAATTACCGACAAACATCCATTCACAAGTTTATATCCAAAAAACATCAGACACAATTATTAGCCAATATATTAAATCTAAGACGGAGTATACTATATGTATTACATTAGTTTGTTCATGTTACCACTTCCATTAGCCATGGTTTCTATTCTTACAATATGTGTTACATACAAGGTGTTCATTTGAAAACACCGTACCTCCTAGAGTTACATCCTCAAAAATCTTAAATGAAAAGCGGTATCGAGTAATACTTAATTTTAATTGTCTTTTGAAACACTATATTCTGGCGTTTAGGGTTTTGAAATTGATCCATTCGTTTTCGAAATTCTTACGACAATATTTTGGTTTGATTGATTGTTTTGTTTCTAATTCTAGGACGTCGGCACAAAAACCAATATTCAAAACGTGCTTTAACTTTTTAAGATGTTTTACTTTTTCTTTCAGTTATTCTTTTGCAATAAATAAAAACAAATCGAAAAATATATATAGAAATACATGTTTTCGGTACGTTTTGGTGTGGATTTTGCATTGGTTGATTAAATTTCTTACAGAAATCATAAAAAGTAATGCTAGAAACGAAAAACAGGCAACAGCATAGAAAGCGGATATATCAGTTTTTTTCCGGTACTCTTCGTTCGGAAATACATTGTCCGTTGCTTTAGTGTAAATAAGTATTTAGTGTTATCAAGCCAAACTTACTTAAATAAAATAACAAATATGGTTTATAGTTTGCAAGAAAAGGTTGAAATTGTATTAATTTATGGAGTCGAAAAGCAATGCGCTCGACGAACTGCCGTAACATTTAACGAAAGGTGTCCGGATAAGATTACATCTTATACGTATGTACACCTTCTGTCAGAATCAATGTCGTCGTCTATAGCGGAGTGTTTATCAAAACTACTCACCATCAGGCCAAGTAAGCGTTCGGCCGGCATCGGTTTCTGTTGTTATGTGATTTATTGGGGTATTAGTATTTAAAACACCGGGGGCAATTGAGTGGATCAGGTAGGAGCATTGAAATAATTTCTTGAAAATGTATATATCCAAATTTAAATATGCTTTAAATAGCTTTCTCGTGGAGAGGTGATTGGCAAGGTCATATTTATGCTTAACAGTAGGTAATTAAGTAATTGTATAGATGACAAATAAGGCTGTATTAATAACTTTCTTTGCAATGCAAACTATTTGAAAAAATGAAGGTGATATGCGTATGAAGTTAAATATTGCCATTAAATTTTATGTTTTTTCTTTACTTACATGAAAATTTTACGCGGTCGGTCGCGGTACGGTCATTTCCACCGAATTGTTTACTTCTTACTTAAAACAGAGAGGCTTTTATTTATTGCTTAATACTAAGTGAAACTGCTAATTGAAAACTTTATTAAATAAAATACATATAAATACAATTAATCTGAAATTTGAAATCGTCCTTCACAAATGTCACAGTAAGTTACTGTGTGTTCTTTACAGATAAATTTCAAGCAGCTAGAGCAAACAGTTTTTGTTTTTCGATTTTTTCTTGAAGAACATCTAAAACAACTTACCAAAAAGTGTCGGTACAATGTTTGGTAAAACTTCAATTCGGTTACGGCACCAGTCGCCTAACGGTCGAAACGACCGAACACAAAATTAAATTCCAACTTTACCCACCTCTCATAAGATCAAGGACTCAACATGGACTCAACTACACTAAATTCGAAATATAAGTTCGTTTATAATGCATAACTGGTTGCTAGCAGTCGGCGCATGCGTATTCTAAGGGTTATGGATAAATTAAAAATTTGTCGGTCTTTTCGACCAACATGCGACCGATCCCGGGTTAAAGTCTGTTGTACTTATCCCTCAACCTGACAATTTAGAGGAACTGTGTCACAGGATTGCTGTAACCTGTCGTGAAATTCAAAGAGAAATTTGAAAACGTACGTCCAGTTTCGAAAAACGACTATATCATTCAAGTTTTTTATATTAGATATTTAGTTTTCACTAAAAAACCGAAATTAATGATATTATAAAAACTAGTTATAAATATATTTAACGATTAGAACATTACATGGTACAACAAATATTCCTAAGTAAATTTGTGCCTATTGTCAGCTAGACTGTTTGTATTGCGAAAAAATTCTTTCGACAACACACGACATGCTCATTTTTTTCGTTAAAGATTGCTTTATTTTGCAACACTTCACTTATACGAGTATTCTTTAGTTGTTGATATCCAGTATTTTTGACAGAACTACATTTCATTTATTGACGAAACAGTTTTTCTGGAGTTTCGATAAACGTTTAAGTATGTCTTCTATTATTTCAATGCTGTCTTTTAGAGGTAACCCTGTAGCTTCCAGTGTAGAGATTGCAGTAGAAATGCACGGTAGATTAGCACGAATAAAAATTTAGTTTTCTCAAATACCTAATTTGCTCAAAATACCTTGTGCTTCCTCAATGCTCCGAGCTTCTTCAGAATCGAAATCATCAAGAATTTTCTTAAGAATCCCAAAATGTTCAGCATAATATACAGCAAAGTCAATCCAAGTTCCCCATTTCGTAATGATTGGCGATGGTGGAAGTGGAAGGTCCTCTGCAATTTCCCGGAACCTCTGGACACGACCTGGTGCTCTTTTTTACAGACAATATCAGCATATTAATATTAACATTTGGATATAAAGTACGAATTAACTCAGCCACTCGTTGGAAACCATGTGCTACAGAGGTCACATGTATCATGATTGGATAGAAAACCTGTAGGCCCCTCATAGCGTTGCACATATGTACATGGTGCCGCATCACTAAAAACCAGTAGTACTGTTTCATGTAAAATCTCAGACGGCCACAATAAGCTCAGAGAATTGTTGAAAAAAGCAGTGACTGTTGAATGATTTACTTTATCCAATACTTTTAAAATCAGCACATATGATTTAGCTTTCTTCATTAACTCCTAATATACCAAATATAAAATTTGCGATGCACCTCTGTTCCACATCACTGGTTTCATCAACGACACCCAAATAAAATGATGTTTTACTTTTTTCCTTAATTTGTTTATTGTTGTGTTATACAAATCGGTAACATAATATTTTCGTCATGTTGACTCGTCTGGAATGCTTTGTTTCGTATGCTTTTCTATAAAATTGCAAAAAACTACATTCTTTAATTTAGCTAACGGATAGTCAGCGCAAATAAATACAGAGAATATCGAGTGTGTAGGTCCAGGCTAAATACTTATTTAATACGTTCACAGATTATTTAATTATATCCTACAGAATATTTCTTTGCATTTCAAAACAAGAAATAATAACATATTTGTAATTTCAACAGAAAATATGCACTAATGCTCTAAAGAACGAAAATATGCATTTATCTAAAAAAATACCTAAAATATGCATTTGCATATGCAGATATGTAAATACATATTTATCCTAAGCCTACTTATTACATTAATTTTTTCTTCAAAAAATTATTTAAAATTTTAAATAAGGTAAAAATAAAACTAAAACATCTTAATGAGTTAAGGTGCATTTTAAATAAAGGTTTGGTTCCGATGCTCCTAAACTTAAAAATAGAACCAACTATGTAAAAGGTTTTCTTAAAAATTTTAAAAAACTAAACGCCAAACTATAGTGTTTCAAAAGCGTGTTCAAATTAAAATGAAGTATTAGAGCCGTTTTACACGGCCAAGAATTATAACGAAATTTATATTCATAATTTTGCCGAAAATTTAGAGCAAAACTTCCGTTAAAATTATTTGTCGTGTAGGAATATTTTTTTAGTGTTTTTTTTTGTACTCGTTTTACACGGCCCACAAATTTCAAGAAAATTATTAAGAAAATTAGTATCTTGCGCATGCGCATTAGCAGATAATTGATGAATACAAAAGGAACATAACCTATATAAATCATCTCTACTCCACAGAGACATTTTTTATAAATTTATTTTTTTATTACTCAGTCTAAATACTAGCTCTAAAACGAGGCGAAATAAAGTGAGGTTATCTATTTTGTTTGACATCTACTATTCCAAAATTAAATCTCTGCGCATATTCTCGCGCACTTTCTTGAAAATATTATCGATAATATTCAACAACTTCAATATTTTTATGACGAAATTTTTCATAGTAAATTTCTCAATAAAATTTTCTGTTTTACACGACAAATAATTTTAACGGAAGTTTTGCGATAAATTTTCGGTAAAATTATCGCAATAAATTTCGTTATAATTCTCGGCCGTGTAAAACAGCTCTTTTAGTCGATACTTTCTTTTTCCATTTAAGATTTTTATGGAGGTAGCTCCAGGTGGTAGGATGTTCAAGTAGGTGCGCCAATTTTTTCTTCAAAAGTTGCCCCCCTAGCTAATACTTCTTACCTGTTTCAGGAAATTTTTCATAATTTTCTAGATTTCCAGAAATTTACGGTGGAAGTTTTCAAATGAACACGCTGTATATCATTAGGAGTTATTTGAAATGCAGACACCATATCAGCATAAATCAGCATCAATAATTTTTTTTCTACATACCGCTAATTGCTTGTTCCTGACTTTTATTAATGAATATTCTTGCTTAAACGTTCTTGATTAAACAAGTATGTTAATATACATAATTTATAAATTTAATATATTATGTGTATACCGAAACCGGCTTCTTTTTTATATCCACTAGATATGTATATAATGAACTACATTTTAAGTTTCCCTCTTTAAAACCAAATAACATTGAGATGTTGTGCTTGGGCGTCTATTTGATCTTTTCTTTACTTATTGTTAGTTACACGAAACCAAATTAATTTAATGGCTTCTCAACTATTCTAGATATAGTAAAACAAATTAACACTCACCGTTTTGAACATATTTTTATTTCTAAATATAAAAAAAGTGTTTACACCCAGCAACATATTGCTTGTTTATGTCAGGCATATGTGGAAACTAAGAAATTCTGTGCGTGTTTTACATGTTTATCAACTTGATCGTATTCTTACAAGGTTAACAAGAAGTTTCCGCAATTAAAAAATACAGCATAAATAATAAGTAATTGCAAACCTTAGTAGTAAATAGTAATTGTGTATGCATACAAAACAAATGAACACTTACCTTTATGAACATGTTTTTATCTCTAAAAAATGAAAAAGCATTTACATGCTGAAATATCTTTCTTACTAATGTAATACAAGACTTCAGCAAACTTATTATTATTGTATCGACGGTATATTTGAGGAGCTCTACTGTCAAAGTGCAACATATTCAAAAAGTTTCAAAATTGTGGTAGAGGTTACGCAGCAATCCGACTACGCTATACTTTCTATTAGGGTAGGTATCTTATAAACGGTAAAGTGAAACATATCCCTTTGCAAATGCATATGTAGGTGGTTACATATTTATTTTCAAACCGCAACATATCCAGTATCACGGTACTCTCTTATTAGCTATTTAAGTGAGCGTTTTCCAGAAGAAAATGTTTCGACTATAAGATCGGAAGCTGCGAAGGCTACGGGGGTGTCAATGTCGACAATTTACAGAATTGTCAGTGATAAAAAGAAAATAGACAGTGGTGAATGTGACAGATATCGTTCTCCAAGGAAGCACATAAATACTCCTAAACGAATAACTGGGATTGGCGACGCCGATAAGGCGATTCTGAAACGCGAGATTTTAAATTTTCATATAACGGAGAGGACTGTGCCTACACTGAAAAGTATTTTACCTAAGTTCAAAGATGCCAGCGGCTTTAACGGAGGTCGGGAGAGTTTGCGTAAAATTGTGCAGGGTATTGGTTTTCGGCGGAAGAAAACACGATCCAACAGAAAAGTGTTGATGGAGCGCCAGGATATTAGGTTCCAGAGAACAAATTATTTGCGAGACATCAGAAGGTTTCGCCAAGAGGGAAGACCTATTGTTTATATGGACGAAACGTACATCCATGCCTCGCATACGACAGCCAAAAGTTGGAACGAGAATACTTCCTCTGAGGGGTTGAAGGAACCCATAGGAAAAGGACAGAGGATGATAATAGTGAACTCTGGTAGCGAGAACGGTTTTATCCCTAATTCAACTCTTACATTCCAATCCAGCACCAAGACAGTGGATTATCATTCCGAAATGAATTTTACTATGCTAAGTGATTGCAGGAGAAGCTTATACCAAATTTGCCACCGCGAACTGTATTAGTCATAGACAACGCACCTTATCACAACGTGCAGAGAGACAAGTGCCCCACTACTGCATCCGCAAAGCAGGAAATTAAGGACTGGCTACAGAGAAAAAGCATACCTACCCTTTGAAAATACTTTACTCAAAAGTGAGTTATACCGTTTAGTTCTATTGAACAAACCGGCATACAAAACGTAAGTTATTGATGACATTTTACTACAACACCAGCACACTGTTCTACGATTACCCCCTTACCACCCCAGATTTAAACCCTATTGAACCAGTGTGGGCAAGCTTGAAAGAATACGTGGCGAAAAAGAATATGCGTTTTCGACTAGCCGACGTTAAACAATTGTGCGAAGAATTTTTCAGAGACTTTCCTGTGACAGAATGGGCGAAACGTTGTCCTCACGCTAGAAAGTACGAGGAAGAATTCCTTAAGCGTGAGGGAAATATTGATGCCGTTGTTGATGAGTTTATAATCAACTTGGGGGATGATTCTAGTGGCCATAGTTCAAGTGACGAGAGTGATGAATTTTCTTCTGACTGCGCATAGTTAAACAATATTTAGGTTTTTTTTTATTATAATTTGTAGGAGTATCGACCGTACTTCGTTAGGGTTAAAGCGTTATTGGGGAATCGGTGTGTTAATTAACGGCTATTTATTAACTATTCACTATTTTTCAGACTATTTTATTCAGTTTTTAAAATGTAACGTAACTGTGCAATTTAAAATTATTTTACCATTTTTTTAACGTATAATTTTGCATTGTGATGTAATAATTTAAATTAATTATTCATGCTCCTGATCAGGTTGTAAATAAAACAACGAAATATTGAGCTAGTGAATAAATACTCGTTAATTAACATATCGATTCCCCAATTACAATTAATTAATAATAGGATTATTATTAGTATGTTATTATTATATATTTATTATCCAGTAATGCTTACAGTTCAAGTAATTTTGGCTAATAAGGAAAAGTTTTATTGTGAACTTGTTTATTGATAGTTTATATCCATGAATTGACGTAACTTCATTACTTAATGAAACAATTTATATTATCAAATTAGTAGACAAATACCATAGGCACCTTTTAATATGACGAGTAATTATCGGTAATTCGAAGATTAAATTAAATTAAACTATGACAAAGGAAACAATTTCGAAGTCATAAACACGCCAGAATGGTTCTGTTAGTGCTAAGCCTGAATAAAGTGTGAAGGAAACAATGATTGTAGCAAAACAGAGATATAAAAATACTATAACTTTTGTACGGTACTGTACACCGGCTATCGCATAACTCCGCCAACTCTAATACAGTATGCGCAGAATGACTCATCACTATCACAAGGTTTTGGTCGGGCTGTAAGTTTCAAACTATCGTAAGTGTTATCGCTTGATGTTATAAAACGATTTAAGTACCTACATAGGTATACTCCAAAAGATGTAGAGTTAGCGAGTTATCTGCCCTACTATAACCACCGAAAAGACAATAATACAAGAACATTTGAATGTCTTGATATACTTTTGGAAACATCGATTACCGTCAAAGAAAACATTTTTGCTGATAACATTAAAGTTTCTTAGAATGCTCGAATAAGCASGTCACTGAGTGTTAAGCATCTAAGACATTCTCAACCAAAAAAGCACACGAAGCGGCATACTTTACAACTTAAATTATGCGGTAGGTACTGCTTATTTTACTTTTTCATTTGCTAGAACAGCAAATATTTTTAAAGGTTTGTTACAAAAAAATGTTTCATATTTTGTGTCAAAAGTTTTTTGAGGAAATCTTTGAGATGTCTACGTGGAGGCTGTTGAGAGCAGCAAAAACTATCCAACAAGGAAAAGTAATAAAGGAGGAAATAGCTTCTTGAACTGCCAAAAAGTACTTGAAAAAAGGGAACGCGTTAAATCTTTTATTGGGCGATTTAAGGCGTGTGGTAGTCGTTATTCGCGCAAAAAATCTCGACGACTATACCTACTTTCCTTCAACTCTCAATATTAACAAAATGTGGAAAATGTACTTATAGGATACAGATCCAAAGGACAAAGTTAGTTATCCATACAGATCCATGCAAATATCAATTTTGAATGTAACTGCTCTGATGAAGCACACGAACCAGTGCTTTAAATATTCCTTTACTTTCTTGTTTCTTTTGTGCAAAATATATGTTACATCTTTATAGTGTTATTTGTGTCATACGAATAAAGTAATATCCAACCGATTTTGCGTATTCTTCAAAGTGCAACAAACCCACAGAAGAACAGTAAAATGCAACAAATGATCAGTTTTTTGTTTTGTCTGGTAACATTTCGCATCGAATATTTTATTTAATGCATGGATAGATGTTAATAAGTGAATATCCCTTCAGTAGTAAACATTTCACATCAATTTTAGCAGTAGTACTTTCGATACACAAAATAGTGATTTGCAAAATTTCTTTTTTTTTTGATTTGCTGCACTTTGACAGTAGACCTCCTTATTTGTACTCGTATTAATAGGAAAAAAATGTATTGAAAATCATTTACTAGGGCTTAATTATAATTCACACATTTTATGCTCGAATCTATACGACAAAAATATAAAGCAAGTCATTCAGTTAACAAATTTTGTACAGACAGTACGTTGTTAACGATCTGAACTTAAGCAGCCAAGAAGAATGTAACGTGTCAGTTTCTAATATTAACTTACTTCATCACATTTAATCATTAAACAATAATGCATTATGACATCACACACGGCATCGATTCATTTCTGCAGAGCGTGTTGTCGGGCATTTCGCTAGAAGCATCACTGAACTTCGTAGTAAATTCAAAAAATGTACTGGTGCATCATTACCTTCTCAGTGCTTCCAAGTGCCAGACTATTCACTACACGAGAATCAAAAGATAATTGAAGCTAGTTATAACATTCACAATAAGTCACATCAAAGATGCATCTCGTTGAAACCTGATCAGTGATGTGTACTTTAAGTACGGATTGTTATTTTGCACAAAGTGCAGTATTAATCATAAAGTTCGTATGCGGTTATTGATCTGAACACCTAATTTTCTAAACATAAACGACAACTGACAATATCGAATGGATTTTGTAGTATTTGATAGTAGTTCACAAAAAACACCTCTTCCTCTTTGTACATATTTGAACGGTGCGCAGATTGTTTTTCATAAACTAGTTCTCTTGCCTTTGATGAAATGTGAGCACATTTTTGCGGTTAGCATAGCCGCTCGTAAGTTGTCGTACGAGATACTCTAAACACAATGAAATACTCTTACATATCAGTTCAAGGAACTTAAGCTTGACCTAGACGCATTAATATTATCATCTCATATTTATTAGTTTTTTACGGTATATATAAAGGAAGTGTTTTGGAATTTAAATAAGTCTTATCATGGAGATTTGTATAAAGAATTCTTTATTATAGCTTAAACGTAGGTAAGTAAGTTAATAATAATTTAATAACTAAAACTAATAAAATGTAATGTGAAAATATACATTAAAAGCAAAGTACTTTTTCGTAAACTGATAGAATATTAAGATAAAATCTTGATTATATTTAAGGAAGAGGAAGCAGCATAATTTTAACCGAATCGTATACTTGGAGGTATGCCAAACCGAAGTTGACTTGTATTCGTTACAGACATAACAATTACTAATCCCACAGCTAATACCATAAGCAGCTATAAATGAAATATAAAAAAATAATTTTTGACATCCTTATAAAATACATTCACATTCACACCACCATCATTTCATTAAATGATTCTATTAATACTTTAATAGTATCTCAAAAGTATGGATCTGTTCTTAAAACAATGGTGATTATAACAAAACGTAGATGTTCAAGTAAATAGTAATTGTGTATGCATAAAGAAGAAATGAACACTTACCGTTTTGAACATGTTTTTATCTCTAGATATAGAAAAAGTATTTATTCGCTGAAACATCTTGCTTACTAATGTAATTCCAATGTAGACACTATGAAACTGTGAGTGTTTTACATGTTGAATAACTTTATCGTATGCTTACAAGGCAAACAAGAATTTTCTATAATTTAAAAAATGCAGTAGGTATAAGTAATAAGTAACTATGGACCTGATGACGTTGCGGAGCATGTTGTCAGGTATTTTTTTTTATAATAATAATAATATTCTTTATTGTCGAACAGAATATATAATTCCAATTATGGGACAAATGAAAAACTAAATTACATAATAGAACACAAATTCTAAACAAAGTAGCAAGTGCTTAGCAAAATTTTATGTTGATTGACAATGTGTCTATTTATTACTAACTTGTTAA
>SMLS01058175.1:0-10343 GCA_004785975.1 Popillia japonica
TATTAATATCTGTAATTTTGACAGCTGTCAAAAAATTTAAACAAGTAGTAATAAAAAATTACTGAAAAAAATTAGTATTTACTGTAATATTTGTAAATTATGGTGTGAATCTGTCAAAAATATAAACAATATCTTTGAAAACTACCAAAAAATTTGTAACTATAAATAATTTATTAATATCTGTAATTTTGACAGGTGTCCAAAAATCCAAACAAGTACTTACTAATTAGAGAATTACATGGTGCAAAAAATATTAGTATTTCCTGTAATATTTGGAGATTATGGTGTGCATATGTCAAAAATATAAACAAAATTTATGCAAAGTATCAAAAAATTAGCAATTGTAAATAATTTATTAATATCTGTAATTTTAACAGGTGTCAAAATATCCAAACAAGTACTTATTAATAAAAAAATTACATACTGAAAAAAAAATAATATTTACTGTAATGTTTGTAAATTATGGTGTGCATCTGTCAAAAATATAAACAAAATCTGTGCAAACTATTAAAAAATTAGCAATTGTAAATAATTTATTAATATCTGTAATTGTGACAGCTGTCAAAAAATCCAAACAAGTACTTATTAATAAAAAAATTACATACTGAAAAAAAAATTAGTATTTACTGTAATATTTGTAAATTATAGTGTGCATATGTTAAAAATATAAACAAAATCTATGCAAACTATTAAAATATTAGCAACTGTAAATAATTTATTAATATCTGTAATTTTGACAGCTGTCAAAAATTCTAGACAAGTACTAATATAAAAAAAATTCTGGATTTCTGTGATATTTGTAAGTTATACTGTGGATCTTTCAAAAATATACAGAAAATAGTTCAACGCTGTCAAAAAATTCAAATATTTCGGAAACGTAAAATGAAGGAATTTTTGTGACAGCTTCTGATCTATTACCAACTGTGCAAAAATGCCATCCTCAAACTTATAATAATTATTAATTTACCTAAGTTGACAGTCAGTTTCCAACATTTTGACAGCTTCAAGAAAAACTGTTTTCTAGTCAAATTATTGACTGTTATCAAACAAACACAATTCATATTAATTATATGATTATATTTACATTCGAAAGTAATAAAATAGATTTGTCAAAAAAATTTAAAAAGTTGACAATATTGACAGCTATAATGAATGGACTCTTCTGACAGCTTCTTACGTGTTACCCAACTGTCACATCACAAATTGCCGCTCTCCAACTTGATAATCAAAACTAATTTCTATAGTTTGACAGTTGGCTTAGAATATTATATGGCTTAGATAATTGCCAAAAATTCTAAACACTGGACCTTGTCAAAATTATACACAAAAATTATTTGAAGGCTGTCTACAAAATTGAATATTTTAGAAGGTTAAAAACAAAAAAAATATTTCTGACAGCTTCGGAACTACTACCAACTGTGTCACAAATTATCACTTTATAGTAATTACTGGTTTCTATAATTTTGATAAGTGATTACGAACATTTTGACAGCTTCGGTAGAAAATGTAAAATTTATTTTAATATTTCTGTAATACATTTATATTTTTTTTGCAAAAGAAAGGTGTTTAGCCCAAATCCGACACTTTTATCGTATTCAGCATGGTTAATTGCGTATATATTCGAAATTTCAGCGAAATCGGAGAGGTTGAATTTTTTGTCAAAAATCGCAAATGTGGATTTTTGACAATTTTCGAAGGGCGTTCGATTTCGTTCAAATTTTGTGTATATATGTAATTGACCATGCTAACTACGATACAAGTGTCAGATTTACGCTACAAGCCTTTTTTTAGCAACTAGGACTCAAATTCTAGCTCCTATTTATACATTTTTTGGCAAAAAAAAACTCTTTGAGATAGCTGTCAAACTATTTAAATGAGTACTTATATTAAAATGATTAAAAAATATACCAAACACCAATCGTATTACAAATACGACACTTTCTACCCTGATAATCATCAGTGGTGTCTATAGTTTGACAGTTGCCTCCGAAAATTTTGACATCTTTGACAGTGAAAACTGTCAAGAGTACTCATTTCTACATAATATGATAATTCCCAAAACTTCCTACACGAATGCTGATATACTATTTGCAAGTTCTGATCTAGACATGTCAGAAATATACAAAAATAATTGAAAGCGGTCAAAAAATTGACAGCTCCAGGAAAAACCGCAGAGACTATGCGCGTTTTCGTAATTTGACGGCTATCAAAAATTACCAAAAAAAATGATATTTAAGGTGACATTTCTAAGTTATGCTTGGTAATTCATCAGAAAAAAGTTTTAATAAAACAACTGTCAAAATTATTTGACAGCTGTCAAAATAGGAAAATTGGTCTTAGATAGCTGCAACTTATAAAATTGTCATAACAATTTTGAGAATCACAATTTTTAAAACTGTCGAGAATTGCGGTTTTGACAGATGCGTATACGTCATGTTTGACAGCTGTCAAATAAAAATAAATACAAATGAACAGCGATAAACGGATTACGCAATACAGGATATTCATAACGATGTATGCAACGACCTAAGAAACGAACCGGATAAAAACCGGAAATAAGACGCTACTAAGAAAGTACTAACACATCGTTATTTTCGAGGATCCGTGCCTGGAATACTAAACACGAGATGAACGCCAAACATGATAATGAGACAACAGAGGAGGACGGTGTTAGCTTAGATAGATGGCAGCACATAGGTACATACTTTATACGGTCGATAAAATCGTATGTGCAGTTCTTCCTATCTCTCTATGTAGTAAAAACTAACGAAGCCTCCACATGCACATGTATGTATGTATGTGTTATTATTATTATTACACTAAAACCACTACAACGCAAGCAAACAACGTATCCTATCGCCGAAGAAATCTAATAATAACAGAACAGCAAGATGCAGAGATCGTATGCGTATGTGTATGTGTGTCGTGGCTTTCCTTTCAGTAGTCTCTTTTTTTACGCCCGAGTTTTCGCATTCCACATAAATTGGAACGAACTGACGCTGGGCTGTGTGCGTTAAAACTTGCGTAAAGTTCTGCAGGAATATTTTTTTACGTCAAGTGAGAATTACGGTGTTTCCAACTAGATGAACCGTTTGTTCTACGAATTAGAACAGAATTGGTCCAGGAAAAACACGGGCTTGTCCTTTGAGTTTGAAATCAGTAGCTCTGACAGTTATGACAGTGATTTTGACAGTTATGACAGTGATTTTAACAGTTATGATAGTGATTTTGACATTTATGTCAGTGATTTTGACATTTATGACAGTAATTTTGACAGTTACGCCCGTAATTTTGAGTTATGATCGTAATTTTAACAGTTGGCAGTCATTTTAACAGTTGGCAGTCATTTTAACAGTTGGCAGTAATTTTGACAGTTATGACAGTGATTTCGATAATTATGAGCGTAATTGTGCCAGTTGACAGTAATTTTGACCGTTTATGACAGTGATTTTGACAGTCATGAGAGTGATTTTGACATTTATAACAGTAATTTTGATAGTTATGATAATGCTTTTGACATTTATGATAGTAATTTTGATAATTATGACCGTAATTTTGACATGTTGACAGTTATGACAGTGATATTGACATATATGACACTAATTTTGATAGTTATGCTCGCAATTTTCAGTTGGCAATAATTTTGACAATTATGACAGTAATTTTGATAGGTATGATAGTGATTTTGATATTTATGCTAGTAATTTTGATAATTATGACTGTAATTTTCAGTTGACGGTAATTTTGACAGTTATGACAGTAATTTTGACATTTATGACAGTAATTTCGATAATTATGGGCGTAATTGTGGCAGTTGACAGTAATTTTGACCGTTATGAGAGTGATTTTGACAGTCATGAGAGTGATTTTAACATTTATGACAGTCATTTTGATAGTTATGAGAGTGTTTTTGACATTTATAACTGTAATTTTGATAAGACCGTAAGTTTCAGTTGCCGATAATTTTGACAGTTATGACAGTCATTTTGATAGTTATGAGTGTAATTGTGACAGTTGACAGTAATTTTGACCGTTATGACAGTGATATTGAAAACCATGAGTGATTTTAACATTTATGACAGTAATTTTGATAGTTGTGATAGTGTTTTTGAAATTTATAACAATAATTTTGATAATTCTGACCGTAACTTTCACAGTTAACAGTAATTTTGACAGATGACAGTAATTTTGACAGTCACGAGAGTGATTTTAGCATTTATGACAGTAATCTTGATAGTTATGATAGTGCTTTTGACATTTATGACAGTAATTTTGATAATTATGACCGTTATTTTCACAGTTGACAGTAATTTTGACAGATATGACAGTGATTTTCACATTTATGACAGGTATTTTGATAGTTAGGACCGTAACTTTTAGTTGGCAGTAATTTTGACAGTTATGACAGTGATTTTAACATTTATGAGAGTAATTTTGATAGTTATGAGTGTTTTTGACATTTATAACAGTAATGTTGATAATAATGGCCGTAATTTTCAGTTGACGGTAATTTTGACAGTTATAACAGTAATTTTGATAGTTATAAGCGTAATTGTGACAGTTGACAGTAATTTTGAACGTTATGACAGTGATTTTGACGGTCATGAAAGTGATTTTAACATTTATGACAGTAATTTGTATGGTTACGATAGTGTTTTTGACATTTATAATAGTAATTTTGATCATTAGGACCGTAACTTCCACAGTTGACAGTAATTTTGACAGATGACAATAATTTTGACAGTTATGACAGTGATTTTGACAGTAATGAGAGTGATTTTAGCATTTATAACAGTAATTTTGATAGTTATGATAGTGATTATGACATTTATGACCGTAATTTTGATATTTATAACGGTAATTTTCACAATTGACAATAATTTTTGTTAGAACTTCGTTTTTATTGTCTTACGTCAACTACAATATATTCACAATATAATGACAAGAGACAAATTATCCAAACGTGAATTTAGTAACTCAACACTACCAACAGTTATGACAGCAATTTCGATAGTTATGAACGTAATTGTGACAGTTGACAGTAATTTTGACCGTTATGACAGTGATTTAGAAAGCCATGAGTGATTTTTACATTTGTGACAGTAATTTTGATAGTTATAATAGTTTTTTTGACATTTATAACAGTAATTTTGATAATTCTGACCTTAACTTTCACAGTTAACAGTAATTTTGACAGATGACAGTAATCTTGACAGTTATGACAGCGATTTTGACAGTCATGAGAGATTTTAACATTTATGACAGTAATTTTGATAGTTATGAGTGTTTTTGACATTTATAACAGTAATTTTGATAATAATGACCGTAATTTTCAGTTGAAGGTAATTTTGACTATTATGACAGTAATTTTGACATTTATGACTAATAATTTTGATAGTTATGAGCGTAATTGTGACAGTTGACAGTAATCTTGACCGTCATGACAGTGATTTTGACAGTCATGGGAGTGATTTTGACAGTTATGACACTAATTTTGATAACTATGACCGTCACTTTCACAGTTGACAGTAATTTTGACAGTCATGACAGTAATTTTGACATTTATGACCGTAATTTTGATAGTTATGACCGTAAGTTTGACGGAAAGAAAAATCGTAACAACTCTCTTAACTTAGTTTGACGTGATCTTCATCTGTACCACTTCAGTACTTCAAAAATTTAATTAATTTCGAAAAATCACTCACCAGTGATGACCAATCTGCCTTTGGTTGCGCTCAATCTAGTTTCCCCGGTTAGACGATGTTTCGTGCGGCACTGGTAGGATTTGTAGCCATCTTCAGGTCCAACGTCTTTGATGTGAAGCTCGCCAGATGGTAGGACCAAGTATTTGCTGTCTGTAGGTGCCAAAATTGGGGGAAAAAATTTATTAGAAAAACAATTTTTGAGGACCAAAAAATTTTTTTTTCATGCATGCAAGTATGTACATTTCACAATCTAATATTAAAGGGATTATCATTTGGGCCAAACTATAATTCTGGGCTGAATATTCTTCTAATAAGTTCAGACTGAAGAATCAAAAAAATGTTTACCTTCACTTTTGCTTTGGCTTTACCACTAGATTAGTTGAGGTGATTGGCAGACTGTAGAGGAAGCCAATCCTCTAAAGAAATGCTTTCTTTTCAATTTAGCCATAAGTTTCAATTGAAAATCTTTGATCTCAATGCTTCCCATGGAAATCAGAAAATCCATTGGACTTATCAATATCAAACTGATGTGAGCCTTCCCATCTGTTCATCTCCTCATTTGTTCCAAACATGAATCCACCTCTCAAAAGCAAATTCTTCAGTAAATCCAACAGTAACAGAATGGTCTTCTATACCAGATGTTCCAGCATAATTGCCACAATTTTGGGAGCCAAAATTAGCATATTAGGGCTTCATTTCTTTGAGTTGGACAACCTCTCATAGTCTTATTTGATGATGGCTTGATTCCAAATTAATTTCTCAATTTCTGCGTCATCAAGGCTAGACCCTTATATGTCCTGTTGTCGCCAAATAAGATTTTTCAATTGGAAAGTTCAACATCATCACGAAATTGCTCTCAAAGTCAGCAAATCCAAGTCTGAGTGGATTTGAGCATTCTGCTGATGGACTAAGTCGTCTAGACGACCATATGCTGGAGTCTATTCTGGAGAATGTTGACATTTATTGGAACTGCATTGACAAAAGCATAATTGCTTATGGAGCCTGGCAAAGGCTAAGGTCTTCGGCTAAATATCTTCAATAATTTGTTGCCCAAACTCTTTAATCCTTTTGTGGTCCATAAATAAAGTTTTTGAATCAAGCTTTAGCAGCAGATTTCATATCTGGGCAGCACCATTACAGAATTTGCCAAAAAAAAAATGGAAAATCCAAGACAAGATAGGACAATGACCATTTAGAAAGGCTCCAAGTATATAACCGGTTCTGACATGTTCTGATCTTGACTTCATGTTCTGGTCTTTGGCATCAAGTTAGCTGATTTGATTTATGAACCAATAAAGGATGCCAATTACCCAAGCAATTCTTCCTTTCATCTTAGCCAGAAACATCAGTTGAAAACAAGATTTGATGATGCTTCCCAAACAACAGTGGCCTCCTCAATGCTTCATGTAGTGCCCAGAATTTTTTACATTCACCACCAGTAAGAAGAGACATGAAGCCAATTCTCCATCAACACTATAGGCTTCTGCCCCAAATTCTTCAGCATAATGGAGAAGTTTTCAGCCACCTCCTCTTCTGAATTTGCACCAAAATGGCTTCACTGGATTTATATCATTGAAACATCCTTCAAACCTTGGATTAAATCTCCTATAGCTTTAGGAGTTAGTTCCAATCAATGCAAAATTAGCAGATGGTGGCTTCATCTCTTCTGGACAAAATTTTGAGATGGTATTAATGACCAATTAGAACTTCTGTAAGTACCCAACTGGTTCTAGCATATTCTGATGTTGTATCCTTAAAATTTACTAAACGTGTTCAAGCACGCCACCTGTTAGCGGTTCAAGAGGATATTCCAATATAGTATAGGTCCCAGTACGGTACCCTGCGGTATTCCTATTACAGATCGAATCCGTTTCTATTTTTTAATTTTTTTTTACTAATTCTGATTGGTTCCAATTTCCATTTTTATTCTTGGCTATAAGAAAGGTTGGGAGAGGGGAGAGAGGGAAGAGGGAGAGGGTGGTAGATATTATAATATGCGTAGTTCTTCTCCTGGCGTATAGATGACCCAGATGATCTCTTAATAGAATCTTTCCATACGAAAATACATTTAGATCATTCATTGATCGATTACATAGCTGAACACCCTGTATAGCGTATCCAAGCATTCTGCCAGCACCTCAATACACAGAGTTTCCAATGACTGGTCTGGTAGCTACATTCTTCTAATAAACAAAAATTTATCCTAATTTGAAACACAGTATATGTAGTTGGCCATGTTGATATGTCAATGTCAATTTTTTTTTATAATTTTTTGTTTAATTCTTAACATTTATGATCCTGACAACATAATCGATAAGAAATAAATCCATTTTAAACCTGGATTTAGCACTATTTCAAAATTTTGTCAAACTTGTATATTGTGAAACGTACTATACACTAGATTTACGACATTTATTCAAAAAAATGGCAGTAAAATTACGTTTTTAAAGATAAAAACGATAGATTCGGATACGAATACATTCTAATTTGCATACAAACACAAGCTGGGGTCGTTAAATTTTAAATTAAACCCAGAACTGACCTAATTTTGTCGTTAGGATAAGTAAATATGCAACCGGGCTATTCCTGGATGTTCCGCCGTTAGTTAGGAGTAACTCTATTGAAGTAGATCGATTATAATGTCGGTTTAGATTAACTTAAACGTAATTTTACTGCGAAAAGGCAAAAAAAAATTAATTTACAAACAACACGTCATTCATGCTTCAATTAGCCTACTTAGTTGAATATCGATCTTAACTATACATATATCTATGTGTGTATTCGCGTTATCTCGCTATCTCTATCTGTAATTCAAGCGGAAGTTTATTCTAAATAATATTAATAATAAAACTAACACGACTAATCTGTGTGGGATTTGTTTTCCAGCTACTAAACAACTCACGCTTCAATTGACATTAAAAGCTTTCATAAACGCAATAACGCACATGTTAGTAACCGGCCTCACAACTCGATCATAAATACGCAACTTGACTCCTACATTAATCCAGCTCTCGCCACATTTAAAGCAGAAAATACGGTTATTATACCAGGTTTACGCTTTTAACCGTAACATCTTGAAGCGGTCTATTCGCTAACGTGTTGCGGTTAAAATTGAAACGACGGTATAATATGATACAAACCTTGGCTTATATTTTTATATACATACATACATAAATTGCTAACTAGATCTCTTGCCCACATATGGAGATACCATCTCGTCTTCTATAAACATATGTTTCTGTTTACACAAAACACACACATGTGCGTGCGTTTAAGAACCACAACCGATTATTATTCGTGTGTTGATTATATTTAAAGTTAAGATCGATATCCTCTCCGAAAAAAGCATGCAATTAATTTATTTATTAAAAAAGCTCTAATACAGGATGCGGTTAAATTAAGGAGGGTACAATTTTTAGGACGGCATAAAAGGAGATTCTGTGATGGGAAATTATCAGATTCCAAAGGACCTCTTGAAGAAATTCCACAAAATTCCCCCTCGAAACATAAAACGAATGTCGACGATGATGATGACAAAGCAACGCTAGTGGAATATTAAAATCACGAGCGGAATATTCAATGAAGTCGGCTGAGATGATGAGAGTGCATACCTTTAAATTTCTTTTTTTAGCGTACATACAACGATTATAATCGACGCCGAGTATTTTCAGATGTCGATAGCATCGATGTGTGATCATCAACACTACGATCGATAATGTTTTAAACGTTTATTAAATTAAAATAATTTATTTTTTTAGTAATCGATATTTTTGACAGTTTAGGATCGATGCTACTAAAATCGATGTTTTCTATATTCCATATTCTATTGTAGCTGCATTAGGCATCCATAAACATTTTTTTAACATTTTTATTAATTCGAAATCATTATTTTTCGAAATCGATATTTTTGACAGTATAACTACTCGATAATTAAAGTTTGAACATCGATATCACCGAATTTAATCTATTTAGTTAGACAAATTTCTCAATTATTTTGTGCTAAATGATATTTATATCATCAATAATATTTTTAAAAATTTATTAAGTTGGCATCGATATTTTTGACAGCAAAAAATCGAAAATTAACTTTTTCAGTACTGTTCCCGCTAAAATCGATATTTTGACATATATGTATGTACATATATATATTCAACAACTACGACGTACCATCAATTTTTCTAGTTTTTAAAATTAATATCTATAACAATCCAAAATCGATATTTTTGACAACATGGTATTCGATATCATCATCATCTGATGATACTTTTAAAATATATTAAATTAAAATTGTTCATTTTCCGAAATCAATATTTTTGACAGTACTTATAGGGTTGACAAACTATGTTTATATATATATCGATGTTATTAAAATCGATATTTTTACATTAATAAATGCGACAAATCTGTTGTACGTATTTTACCAAAATTCTTTTTTGTCATTGATGATGCTTTAAAAATTCCTTAAATTAAAATCGATAATTCTCCGAAATCGATTTTTTTTACAATCTGGTATTCGATATCATCATCATCTGATGATACTTTTAAAATATATTAAATTAAAATTGTTCATTTTCCGAAATCAATATTTTTGACACTATAGGGTTCACAAACTATGTTTATATGTATATATATATCGCT
>SMLS01058176.1:0-14164 GCA_004785975.1 Popillia japonica
GTTGAAAAAAAACGAATATTTCTGGACAAGTTTTTAATATAATTTCATAAAATGTTGAAAAAATGTAGAACAAATTTCGAATTCTTTTCGAAATTTCGAATTTCACAAACAGACGTCAGAAAATGTAGTCCCAGCCCCCCACCGGTTGAAAAAAAAACGAATATTTCTGGACAAGTTTTTAATATAATTTCATAAAATGTTGAAAAAATGTAGAACAAATTTCGAATTCTTTCCAAAATTTCGAATTTCACAAACAGGCGTCAGAAAATGTAGTCCCAGCCCCCCAACGGTCGAAAAAATACGAATATTTCTGGACAAGTTTTTAATATCATTTCATAAAATGAAAAAATGTAGAACAAATTTCGAATTCTTTTCGAAATTTCGAATGTCACAAACAGATAAAGGAAGAGGTTAAATTTTACATTCGTCTACCCACACCACAAACTCGTTTTAAAGTTGCGACTTCCAAAAAAGGAATGGCGCAAATGGGAATGGAATTGCAAAATTTGGGGGGCTGGCAGAAAAAATGGTCTTTTTCCCGGTTTTTTCGAAGATTAATTAGTGCTATTTTGAAAACTTCGGGAACAATATAGAACAAATATAGAAAAGCCTGAAATTCTTTGCAAAATTTCATGCAAATTTCACACGGAGGGACACGTCTGTTTGTTATTTATTTTTAGTTTTAAAAAGGACAAGACTAGATGGTCACTACAATAGGTTCGTATTATATCTTCATGAAAAAACTTTATAATTACGTTAGAATTTCTGTCAATTTTTTTGGTCGAAGTCTCAAAAAATTTCCTGTTTCGATTTTTCATCTTCGATCATTAGTGTTGCCAAAAATAAAGCATCGCAGTGTGCCTTGAAAAGGATAACCATAAACATACCTCTCGATTAAGTATTTGCTTGTCAAGTTCCGTGAACATAAAGTGTTCAATGATTTCAAAAAAGAGATGAGTCTGAGTGTAATAAAAATTGTACGCCAACAAAGGGTTAGTTTTTTTTTCTTCTGTATTCATCTGGAAGGCATGTCTGTACAGGAGATGCAATGAAAAGGTGTGCACGCATGAAGCCTTTGTGTTTGCGTTTACGAAGGGCACAGGTAAGAAGATATTTGAATCCGTACGGTTGCCTGAACACATCAACACCACTCTACATCAATCAATTCACACGTATCAATAACCGAGATGACTTTATTTACGAGGAGATCGACGTTTCGATCTCCATCGGTATGGTATTGTTTCGTCGTTAATAGGCGCTTCGTCGGTTGCAAGTTTTCACATAGGTTTACGTTGACCAGTATAAAAATATTACCCTTGCTAAGACGGACTCTTTGTCCCTTTCAAGAAAGAAAACCGAAATAAAAAAATAGGAAGAAGGGTTTCATGATGGCACTTCGCATTAATATTTTTACTTACCCCTGGACAGTGGTCTACGCAAAAAGGGGGATATACCGGTTAGTTGACCCTTATTTTTATAATTTTCTACTCTACCTATAGGCCTCGTCGTCTACGTCATGTAGATATGTGAAAATTTAAAGTTAAATAGATTTTGAGTAAAATCATAAATTTAAGGAAGAGCACAGACAGAAAAGTGATAAATAGATACTAGTTCTCTTTCAAAGGGGATGAAAAAGGTGCTTCACTATAAAAGTTCCTCGATTAGCTGCGCTTATCACTCTTGAATAGGTACGTCTATCCTGCCTAAAGACATCGTACATAAAATAGAGTGTGACATCTTTTTGAATCCAGAAAAGAATTCTGGAGATATATAATAAAATAACTGTAGATCATAAAAATGAATCGATTCGATTTTATGAGAGATACAAGAGATATGTTGCAATCGGCCGTATACTTTTAAACGCGGTAACTATTTGGTAGACCGGATGTTGATACTTGATGGTAAAAGCAAGATAATCAGCCACGGCATAAACCCATAATTAATGATTTCATTCAAATCTTTAATGTAAATTAGTTTTACAACATTTCGCTGTAGCCAGCGGACTTCTCCCGAGTTGATTTGCTGTGTGTAATATATTTTTTTCTCTCTTCAAAGCAGTAAATCTAAAATACGTCTATTATCGGCTATTTTCGAATTTAAGACTATAATCTTCTTTTACATCCACGGATGAGAAGATTGCGCTTCTTATTTTAATGGCATGTTAAGATAGATTCTATATAGAGTGACGTAAAAATGTTTAACAAAGAAGGATCATAATTAAAATTTTACATTTACACGCTAAAACTAACATAATCCAAAACAAAACGCGACACGTGACAATTATTTACTAACGCCGTTTTTAAACTTTAAAGAACGAATGCTCACATGAATGAAGGTAGAAATTTCACACGTTTCCCATTATTCTGTTTGAATGCTTCAAACTAAATAGACTGATTAGAGGGTTCAGAGATTAAGAGTCATTTCATAATGACCGGGAGTGTAGAGGATGTACATTCACTCCAGCACTTCACACATATTTTTTTGTCATCGGACCATACATTGTTTGTACGTAATATTTTCGAATAAATTCTGTACCGCTCGAGGATTACGTTCGAATTATTTAAATAAACACGAAAAGGAAATGAGTAACAATGTCCTAACACCAGCTAAATTCAGGTAGATCCCATTATTATTCAGTCAGCATTTAGTGGGTGTTTCAAATGGAATTATAATAACTTTCTTTTTGATCGATGTCCAAATTTTAGTCACGCAATCTCTATTTACATTTTTACGGGCGTTTAAACACTTTTCGAACTGAATACTAATACACACCGACGAATTATAATAAGGGATAATTTTGTACGTGTACGGCATGTAACTATTCATGCACAAACCTGTATTCCCACGGAGATGATAACAACGAAATCAAAACACTGCATCTTGGTAATAAATGATATATATGTAGGTACAGTTTTCCTCTTTTTTTTGAGAAAAAGGAGAGAGACGCAGGCGAAGTAAGACGAATGTTATGAGAACACGTTCAGATCTAGAAAAGTAAACTAACTATGGCGAAGCAATGCATGGCAATAAACTAAATGACATGAGTTCTTCGGAATATAACATTGGATAATGACAATTATCGTTAACAAATTGAAGAGGAATTCTTGGAAGCTGAAAAGAATGACTTATCAATGGTGAAAATATTTTTATAGGTACTCAGAAATATGTAACGTTCCTGTTTAGTTATTTTTGCGATCGGCGTACTAGCGTGTGTTATATGTTTATGTGTCGTTAGAAATCACCTTTAAAATTGAGTCTTTTTCTATTTAAATGCTATTAAATGAGAATTCTTATTTATAGAACAAAATTAGAACAGCTTTTAACATTTCTAATTTCACAAACAGGCGGGGCAAGTTCTTAATATTTTGCAAAATTTTGAAAAAAATGTAGAACAAATTTGGAATGTCTGATAATCATTTCGAAATTTCATACAAAATATGTAGGTACATAGAACAAAAATGTTCTTTTTGCCGGCTTTTTCGAAGATTAGTGCTGTTTTGTAAACTTTCTTAGAACTTTCAAAACTTTAAATCTCGACCAACTTCGAACATTTCGAATTTTTTTAATTAAAAATTTCGAATTTCACAAACAGGCGTCAGAAAATGTAGTCCCAGCCCCCCACCGGTTGAAAAAAAAAAACGAATATTTCTGGACAAGTTTTTAATATCATTTCATAAAATGTTGAAAAAATGTAGAACAAATTCCGAATTCTTTTCAAAATTTCTAATTTCACAAACAGGTGTCAGAAAATGTAGTTCCAGCCCCCCACCGGTTGAAAAAAAACCCAATATTTCTGGACAAGTTTTTAATATCATTTCATAAAATGTTGAAAAAATGTAGAACAAATTTCGAATTCTTTCCAAAATTTCGAATTTCACAAATAGGCGTCAGAAAATGTAGTCCCAGCCCCCCAACGGTTGAAAAAAACGAATCTTTCTGGACAAATTTTTAATATCATTTCAGAAAATGTTGAAGAAATGTAGAACAAATTTGGAATGTCCGAAATTTCGAATTTCACAAACAGATAAAGGAAGAGGTTAAATTTTACATTCGCCTACCCACACCACAAACTCGTTTTAAAGTTGCACCTTACAAAAAAAGAATGGCGCAAATAGGAATCGAATTGCAAAATTTGGGGGGCTGGCAGAAAAAATGTTCTTTGACTTGGTCGAAAAAATAATTTTCGAAGTTGAATGTAGAAAAAATTTAACAGCTTGGAACCCTATTCAAAATTTCGAACTTCGTCGAACTTCTTAAACGCAAAACCGTAGTCGTGACTCTAGAAAAATATAGAACGAAATTAGAACAACCTGAAACACCCTTCAAAATTGCGAGTTTTGAAAAACAGAATAGCGCTCAAGGAACCGTGAGGCAAAATTTTGTTTTTCTCACTTCATATTGTGAACTACATAGTGAATAAAACTTTTAAAAAATCGGAGAAGGGGGGCTGGCAGAAAAAATGTTCTTTTTCCCAGTTGTTTCGAAGATTAATTAGTGCTATTTTGTAAACTTCGGGAAAAAATATAGAAGAAATCTAGAACAACCGGAAATTCTTTAGAAAATTTGAACTTGAAATGAGTTTCAGAACTTTCCTGACTTTCGGCCGACTTTGAAGAAAAAATAATGTTCGAAAGTTTTGTAAATCGTAGTCGTGACTCTAGAAAAATATAAAAATATAGAACGAAATTAGAACAACCTGACCGTGCGGCAAAATTTTGTTTTTCTCACTTCATATTGTGAGCTATATACTGAAGAAAATTAAAAAAAAATGGGAAAGGGGGGCTTTATAAAATTGTGGAAAAATCTAGAACAACCGACCAGAGCAATAATCACGTTTCTGTAATATTATTTTGTAAATTTGCGGTACGATATAGAACAAATATAGAATTGCGATTAATTTTTCGTTGTTTTAGCCAAGTTTGAACGAAATCTGAGCTTGTTTTTCAAAAAGTTTAACTGTGCATTCCACGTTTAGGGTTCAGAGTTATCGTATCGCTAAGACTAGTATTAAATTTCTTATTTACCAACAACGCAGATTTCCACCGATTTAGTTTTACACAGCTTACGTGTTCAAGAAAAAAGAAACAAGACTTTAGGCATTTAGAAACAAATAATTAGAACATTATTGGAATAGAAGAAATCCAACGAGTCCGCTTAAGTGAGCAAGCTAGGTCGCATCTTTTTTCCTTGTTCTTTCTTGTCATATAGGTTTCAAAGGAGTGGTCAGCCGTACACGCTCTGTTGTATACGAAGTAAAACTCCATCGGTCAACGCTTATGTGCGTTTCTTAAACGAAAACTTTCGCAGATATATCAATGATCTGGTCGTACGGCTATATAGCCATTGCATCGATGTTGTTTTAAATCGAGAGCCACATACACACGTCTGCGGAGGTTACAAAACCGTTTACACATCTGTCTGCGTGTATAAAAAAGAAGTAGATCTTTTCCATTTATTTAATAACAATAATGACGCAGGGAGTTCGTGTATTTGTCAAAGAGGGTTTCAAACCGAAAACAATGGATAAAACGCTGCGCTAACGGAACCGCCGAGTTTAAGCCGGAATATGTAACCTTAATTTTTTTTAATAATGTCGTGTTTAAAATGTCAAGTTTGAAGTGGACACGCCAAACAATTTTTAATAACTTATTTACATAAAACACACTAATCTACTTATATGAAATGATATTATTGTGTAATTCCCAAGTGTAAGATACATTTAAGTATTTATAAAGGGGGGGGGAAAAACTAAATTAACATAAAATTTGGTTCGTAACGAATACGACACTAACTATTGCGAAATATTTTTTTATATCGATGGCTTGTATGTTTAAGAATTATTTGGAACTAAAGGATTTCTACCCCATTGACATTGATTGATATATTTTATCATTAATGTTGATATATACCCTTTAGTCTATAGATGCACACCCTTTCTTCTCATGCTTTCGTAGGTAACGGATGTACCTAGAGGAAAAAAGGACGAATCCGACGCAGGGAGGTTCATCAATTTAATTAGATGTTACACTAAATTAATTTTTTGAGAAATAGCTTTATAAAGGTACCAGTCATCACAGAGTTGCGAATAAAAAATGCGGCACAATTTTTTTGAAACGTTAAAATGAGAAAAAGGGCAAAAAGTGGTTTTAATTTTATTCTTTTTAGTAGTTTATTAGATCTATCGTATTTATATTTATATTTATTTTAGTTTGAAACGCTTTTAATTATTTTTTTTTATTTAGTTAACATTTTAGCTCTTATTAGTTATTTTTTTTATTTCGCTTTATTAGTTTAAGTACCATTTAAATACAAGTTCTTCCTCATTTGCATATTCCATCAGATTAATCTAGAACTTGTAATTTGATGGCGAACACTAATCCCTATTCCTTTTTAAAAATCTAGGAGCATGTCAAAAAAGAAGCATGGCTGATGTATATATTGGTTAAAAAAAGAGAAAGTTGTGGCTAAGATATATGAGAAGGTAAGCCAACAAAAGGAGGCTTATTCTGGTTATATTTGTTGCAGAAAGCGAAAGGAAAGTTTAGAATCGAACAACAGTATTCACCAAGGTGGTGGAGGTGGTGGAGAGATTTCAGTGGCTGCTCACCGGGTAATGGCCGATTTACCCGAGGGTAATGCCCCTCCAGAGGAACAGACTTGGAGAGCATACTACGAACACCCGTTGACCGCAGCCACTACAGCCATGCTTAACATTGGAGGCGGTGCTGAAGATCAAACAGCTACGATGGGCCTCATCTACGAATACTACAAACTGCCGCCTTTAACGGCAGATTCAAAGGATAAATTAGCTGATATATGGCCGTAAGTAATACTAATCATATAGATTGGAGATGAAAGCCACTGCCCTAATACAGTTGTTTTAGTTAATATACATAGATACATAGTTTGGGTACTTGTTAATTGCGAATAGAGCCTTTTTTTTAATTTAGAAAAATAGAGGATACCTCATGCTGTACAATTTGTGACAATTTCAAAATATTACACCTCAGATATGTATGTGTTAAGTGCTTTTATATAGGATCAATAACGATAACCGTTGCGGTTTACTCCCCGATCGAGAGAAAAGAAACTACATACTGATACAAAAGGCAAAGCAAGTGTTATAACAATTATATTTGTGACAGTAAAATTCCAGTAGGTATTTCGACGAAGAGGGAATGGAACTCTCACAAGGGCACTGCACAGACGCGTGATACTATCTGTATCACGTTACATTTAGATCTTCGCAAAGATATACACGATAATCGTGAATGCGAAGGATTAGGCTCACCGGATCTGGGGAGGGGTAGGGATACGGGGAAAAAAACATTCATTTATGTATATCCTAATGCCCTACAGCCGCGTAACTATTCTGTTTAAATAAACAAGGATTTAATTTTATTAACGGTGTCCTGAATAATTTCGATTGCCCCTTGCGATTGCGACTACCCTTCGGAATTTATTTATTTTTGATACTTTACTCGACTATTTTCGTTAATTTCAAGATAGGAAGCTGGAACTTTGAAAGGATATAGAACAAATATATAATAAATATTAAAATTGTGTATCCCTTATTTTAGGTTGTTCCAAAATTGTTCTATATAGTTCCAGAATTTTGCGAAATAATAGTAAAAAATATTGAAAGTTGTTCCAGACAATTTTGAAAAAGAAAATATAGAACAAACTTAGAACTGGAAAATACTTAGAACAATTTCAGAACAATTGCCAGAAACAAATATGTAAAAAAAAATTGGGGAATGGGGGCTGGCAAAAAAAATCACACAAAACAATCTGATGTCTATTTCAAAATTTTAACTTAAAACAACTTTCAGAATTTTCAAAACTTCGACCGACTTTATCGAAAAAATAATACCGTTTTTGGGCGCAAATTTTGTAAAAGAAGAAATTTAGAACAACTTAGACATATACTTATTTATATCGTAATCGTTATTCTGGAATAATATAGAACGAAATTAGAACAACCTGAAACAAGTTTCAAAATTGCTTCCTTCCAAAAAAAAAGGCTGGAGGGCTGTGTGGCAAAATTCAATTCAATTCGTATATTCGTACAGAAAAATAAAATAGTTCTGAAACAAAATAGAACAATTCTAGAAGCAACTAGAACGATTTACAAAATTTCTTTTCCGCAGATTTTTTTAATATTTCGCAAAGTTATATGTAGGTACAATATAGAATACATTTAGAACAACCTAAAGCAATTTTCTATTTCGAAAAAGAGGGGCTGATAGAAAAATTAGAACAAATATAGAATATCCCAAAGCAGTATTGAAAATTTAAAATTTGACCATTTTTTGATATTATTTTACTAAACTCTGGTGCAGTTCTGATACGATTTAGAACAAATTTAGAACACGCTAAAGCAACCTCAAAAATGTTTAATTTCGAAAATATTTGGCAAAGTTTCAATAAAATTTATTAAAAAAAAATATCAAAAAATAGGGGCTGATAGAAAACTTAGAACAAATTTAGAATATCCCAGAGCAGTATTTGACGATTTTTTGATGTTATTTTACTAAATTCTGGTGCAGTTCTGATACGATATCGAACAAATTTAGAACACGCTAAAGCAAACTCCAAAATGTTCAATTTCGAAAATATTTGGCAAAGCTTCAATAAAATTTATCCAAAAAAATTATCAAAAAAGAGGGGCTGATAGAAAATTTAGAACAATTTTAGAATATCCCAGAGCAATATTGAAATTTTCAAATTTGACGATTTTTTAATATTATTTTAAGAAATTCTGGTGCAGTTCTGATACGATGTAGAACAGATTTAGAACACGCTAAAGCAATCTCCAAAATGTTCAATTTCGAAAATATTTGGCAAAGCTTCAATAAAATTTATTCAAAAAGAATATCAAAAAAGAGGAGCTGATAGAAAATTTAGAACAAATTTAGAATATTCCAGAGCAATATTGCAAATATCAAATTTGACGATTTTTGGATATTATTTTACTAAATTCTGGTGCAGTTCTGATACGATTGCGAACAGATTTAGAACAGGCTAAAGCAACCTCCAAATTGTTCAATTTCGAAAATATTTCGCAAAGCTTCAATAAAATTTATTCAAAAAAAATATCAAAAAAGAGGGGATGATAGAAAATTTAGAACAAATTAAGAATATCCCAGAGCAATATTGAAAATTTGAAATTTAACGAATTATTTTACTAAATTGTGATGCAGTTCTGATACGATATAGAACAAATTTAGAACACGCTAAAGCAACCTCCAAAATGTTCACTTTCGAAAATATTTGGCAGTTTCAATAAAATTTTCCAAAAAAAATATCAAAAAAGAGGGGCTGATAGAAAATTTAGAACAAATTTAGAATATCTCAGAGCAATATTGAAAATTTCAAATTTGACGATTTTTTTATATTATTTTAGCAGCTCTGATACGATATAGAACACATCTAGAATAATTTAGAGTCGTTTACAAAAATTCAAATTTTTCTGAAGATTTTTTAATATCTTGCAAAATTATACAATATAGAACAAATTTAGAACATCCTAAAGCACCTTCCATTGCCAAGTTACACATTATCGTGTGTGATTTGTTGTGATCTTTAAGAAACAGCCTATGCAGGGAAATACTCTATGAAAATTTTAAAAATTCCTAGACACCCCATTCATCGAATATGAAAATATATACATGAGATAATATGCAATAGCTATTATGTTTATTCGGGACTGAAGGAGAAGGCATCGATAAAGATCCTCAAGTGTAGTATTTCGTATCCGTTAAGGGTCGAAAGGGTGTAAAGGGCAGCCTTTATTATCCGAAAAAGGAAGAGAGATGCACTTCGCCTATTCACTACTGTACAATGCATTTAAATTGGTATAGAAGAACAACAATGAGATTCAATAGATGTACAATAACAGAATGAGTGATGACAATGCTTTGCATAAATATACGACATTTACTTTTTGCTCGGAGCATACGCATACATTAGACGTGCGAGATGCATCCCTTCGAGGATGAGCAAAATTTTGTATAAATCCCAATCAAAGATTTTCTATTGATTCTACGCGATAAAATTATGAATAACCTACGTACATCGCAATTTTATATACACACATTTATAATTCCCCTTCTATGAATGATGTAATGTATTTATTTCAGGACAAGTTCTCAAGCGAGTAGTATCCTTACGTCTCAACTGAAGGCGACCAATGGTTTAGTGAGTGGGGCGGGTTTAGATTTGACCCCACCTCTATCCAACCAACTTAGTACGCAAGATATACAAGGTTTATTTATAAATCAGCACGTAGGGTATACACAACCGAGCTCGTCAGGTACACAGAATTTGCAAATCGTAAAGCGGGAACCAGAAGATCTGAGTCACCACCGTAAATTAGACAATTCCTCCCCCAGTCTAGATGGCTCGATTATCGTTAGCAAGCAGTCACGGCATAAGGTTAGGCTTTTAGCAATTACATTTGAAAATAATCGTAATATTACGCGGTTAAAAAAAATGTGCGGGTGTTTGTGTGATTGTAACGTTCTCACCTGTTGCCCCTTAAATAAGGGTAGATTTTTTTATTTTTAACAATATTTTCCAGAGTAAAAGTGATTATTCAGTGCTCGTCGTTATAGGTGGTGTTGATCCCGTCAGGCGCCCAGCCTGGAGACCTGGTGGTGGATGTCAATTCCATCAAGGATGAGAATCACCGCGGACTGAAATCACCCCAGCACGAATCGCGTTCCGTCAACGGAACACCAACCTCGACGCACAGCAGTTTACTAACGGATGGTCCGAATTCTGGACCGATCGAGTTCGTTTCTTCGGATGGACTCAAACCAGCTATGTATAGCACGCAGATATTTGCATCGATGAGCAACCCGCACAGCGGAAGCGGCACACCATCGCCGATACCATACACGGACCATGTCACCCAATACACGCAAAGTGGGATCGGGAGCGGATATTCCACGTCGACGACGAGACCGGGCAATCCGGCCACCTTCTCCGTTACGGACCCCTATTACAGGGAGTATTTCACCACCGTGGCCTCCGGAGCTGGCACACCTGAACCTGCTTATTCGGGCCAGTTGCGGCAAACGCAATTAGCATACGGGGACGAAGCCTCCGGGGGTGGCACCACAGCAAGTTTCGTTGAAAGATACGTAAGACAAAGCTCTTATCACACCAAAGGGGTTATCGCAGCTGCAACGGCCGCTGGTCTTACTGTTGAT
Source organism: Popillia japonica (assembly GCA_004785975.1). Lineage (NCBI taxonomy): Eukaryota > Metazoa > Arthropoda > Insecta > Coleoptera > Scarabaeidae > Popillia > Popillia japonica. The sequence continues at coordinate 11,217 of SMLS01058176.1, forward strand.
CTACCCAGTCCAGACAGCGGTATAGGTGCAGATGCTATTACGCCACGGGATCAGAACACCATGCAACAGGTGAGAGATCTAGATGTATGATTTTTTGATTGGTGCGTGCGATCTTGCATATATCCGAGTTAATTCTAATTTTTTTTTAATCTCCTTTGCAGTCGTTCGATTACACCGAACTTTGCCAAAACAATTCCGGGTTACTGGACCCCCTATCGTTGAGCCAAAGGAATAACGCCAGCTCGCAATCTCCCGGATCGCAAACGAGCAATAGGAGCAGACCCTGGCACGATTTCGGACGTCAAAACGACGCCGACAAAATACAGATACCGAAAATGTAAGTCGCCGCCGTATTCTAGGAAATCACGTTTAGCATGTTTCGTTTTAACACTTAAGGAGGTAATTCCTCGAAAAAATGTACCTGCTCTACGGTTTTAACGTTGCGGGAATGGTACCAGTTGTTTGTCCAAATATCCACGACAGATAACTGTTACAGGTCAAATGGATAGTAACCCTGTGTGAATTACGTACGTTACATACATTGTTAACTGGACAAACTAGATCCGGTATCATAAACGTATGTGTTATACCGTACGTAACCCCTTGGTGACCTCTCATATAAATTATATTATGCTGTAGATGTGTAAGACATAAATGTACTTACGCGTAATAAAAAGAAAAAATTAAAAATTGTTGCAGCATTTCTAACGTTGGGTTTAAATATTATTTGGAGACGCCTATTTCGACGTCGCAGCGGAGGGAGGACGACCGAATCACTTACATCAATAAGGGCCAATTCTACGGGATCACACTGGAGTACATCGATGATCCGAATAAGCAGCTACAATCGCAGACAGTCAAGGTATTTGTCCCGCTTTTTATTTTATTTAAAAGGAGCTGGATTATATAAAAACATACTTGGCCCAGTTCTGTGTAAATATAATTTTTTCCCAATTTTTTTTCGTCTATTAAATTAATTGCAGTATAATTTATAGTAGCGTAAGAAAAAAAGTGAATTTGAATTATGAAAATAAACGTTTTAACGTCCAATTAATCGTCATCATAGTAATTATTTTCTCTTTGAAATAAATTACCTCGATCATGTACGATAATTAAAATGAAAAACTTCTTGATATTTAATTGAGCTAACCTTGTAAAGCTAAATTACAAATTAAGTATTTTTAGACCTTTAATTTCCGCTAATTTTTTTTTTAATATCATTTAAACCACCACCCTGTATGTCAATCTTTTCTCACGATTATCCAAAAGAGGTACAATTTATTAATTAAGCTTAAAGCTTTGGTACAAAAAAAAGACGATTCGGAAACCTGTTTAACCGGTTTTGACTTTTCACTCGACTATGATAACGGTTATATACCATACCTCGCATTATTCGGGGTCTATATCGAGCGTAACATCAGGTAGATATATATTTGTATGGGCCTACCGTAAATCTACGGATTTAAATCCTGAAATCAAACAAAAACTATCTCTTCCTCTACAGAATAGAGATTGTATATTATTTTGATCTGTATTCCGTCTTCTAGAGCATTGTTATGCTAATGTTCCGCGAAGAGAAGAGCCCAGAAGACGAGATAAAAGCTTGGCAATTCTGGCACGGACGGCAGCATTCGGTCAAACAACGCATACTAGACGCAGGTAAGTCATTTTGAGCGTATTTCTGATTCGGCGGATTTTTCGAACGTGACTCGTATATCGTGGGGTAAAAATGAGACCCATTAATCTCGGGGAAGACATAGGCCGCAGAATATCAAGCGATTCTCGTGTAGGCAAAGACTAGAACTTACCCATTTCTGGACCGATACTAAAGATCGCAAAATTGAATACTCCAAATTTTCTGCGACGGATGGATGGTTGCAAAAATGGTGCAAAAAAAAGTAAAAGACCTACCAGGTCCAGAAAGTTCGCTAAAAGTGAATTCTCTGAAGTTCTTGTGCATCAACAGGAATATTTCCATTTTCAAGAGAAAAATATCCTACGGCAAGGTTCGATCCGACAAAAATAGAATTTCAATATTTTGATCAGTCTTCTGCATGATTCCATCAATTTGCATTTTTATAAGTCATTGCCAAAAGAATTACAATTCTTGGCGGACATCAACGAAGACTATCGAAAAAGTGGGTTTTAAACAGTTTTAAAATATACTAACATTCACAAATGACGTTAAAAAGACGTAAGACCAAAATAACGTTAGAAAATAAAAAATCCACGTCAGTATTACGTCTAACTAGATTTTAGACACAAATATCTTTACCAGCCTCCATCATTGCGTGAGCCATCTTCGTCATTTTAAAATGACGTTAGGAAAACCTCGCAGAATAACGTTATGACAATGTTTTCATATCACGTCTAAAATACGGGACAAAATAACGTCAAAAAAATGACGTCCGGGTGTGTCATTTATACGTCAGTTTTACGTCGCTTCACCTCTACCGACTGGATTTTAGACACATTATCTTTGCCAACCTCCATCACTTCATCATTTTAAACTGACGTTAGGAAAACGTTGCAGAATAAGGTTAGGAAAATATTTTGAAATCACGTCTAGAAAACGGGACAAAATAACGTCTAAAAAATGACGTCCAGGTGTGAAATTTATACGTCAGTTTTACGTCGTTTTACCTTTACCGACTACATTTTAGACACGAATATCTTTGCCAACCTCCATCACTGCGTGAGCCATCTTCGTCATTTTAAAATTACGTTAGGAAAACCTCGCAGAATAACGTTATGAAAATGTTTTCATATCACGTCTAAAAAACGGGACAGAATAACGTCTAAAAAATGACGTCCGGGTGTGACATTTATACGTCAGTTTTTCGTCGTTTCACTTCTACCGACTGAATTTTAGACACGAATATCTTTGCCAACCACCATCACTGCGTGAGCCATCTTCGTCATTTTAAAATGACGTTAGGAAAACCTCG
>SMLS01058177.1:0-10810 GCA_004785975.1 Popillia japonica
CGCAATGCTCCAATCGGAGTGGATCGCATTGCTCCCACACAGATTCGAAGAGCAGCATTTTGTAGAACATCTATTCGACTTAAGTTCTTTTTGGAAGTTGCCGAGTAAAACATTGAACCAAAATCAATGTGTGATCTAATACAGGGGTTGTATAGATTTTTTGTTACTCAATTGTCTACTCCCCATTTAACTTTAGTGATTACGCGCATAATATTTAAGATATTGTCACATTTGTTGACTATCTGATTTATATGTAGCGTCCATTTTAACTTGTTGTCTATAATCATTCCTAGATATCTTATTGACGACACTATAGGTAACCTTGTATGTTTCAGTTGGATAAATTCGTTTGGTAAGCTTGCATGCCGAGCGAAAAACATCGCCTGCGATTTATGTAACGAAAGTTCGAAATTGTGATCGTTTAACCATTTAATTACCATTTAATTGTAATCCTAAATAAACACAGAATGTAAAATCAAGAGATACATTACTCGCTAAATTGTAATTATCCGACGTTTCGACAGTTTATCTACTCCTATTTTTAGGGTTCATAAGCTCTTTATCCTTAAATAAAATAAGGCTGTTGTCTGTCAAACATAAAATTGTTATTTGTCATGTTATTTGTCAGATCATATCAAATTGTGTTTTTTGTTGTTGTATTGCGTTTGATGGTTTTCTGCGGTTTTCCAGGCTTAACGTACTTAAGGAGTTGGTCGTGCGAGTTATGTACGCTGTTTTCTCGCATTATTTGGTTTTGTTCTAGGTAGAATTGACCTGTTAGAGTGTGTTATTTCAATTGCAGATTTTTGAAAAATGCATTAGACATGTAGAATTATCGTTGTATTATTCCTCTTTAGATTCTAGTCTTGTTGCCTGGTTGTTGATTGCTTTTGACAATCCATTACAATTAAGCGTATATATTATATGCTACGTTATGTCTTCTCAATGTCTTTCGTCTGAGCAAATACTCCTGGCTCTATCATATAGACATTTCGTTATACCAATTTTTGAATAAAGCAAAAACAACATAATAAGAAACAATAGACAAGATCTTTTTTTTAACTAGGTTAGTGCATGCAACTTCCACAAAAAAATTGTTCTGAATTAGCATTAGGTTTTGATTCTTCGTATAGTATGCCACTCGCATTTCTAGATTATCCCTGGCAACACCTTCTTGTAACTCTCTCAATTACTTCACCATATGACATAATTGTTATTGCTAAATAATCTTCCTATTACTATTTTACCAGACTTGCTAGTTTTACCACTAATTAACTAAGTACTGTCCAAGAAACCTCCTATGAAATTTATGTAAGGCCACCAAAACGTTTTTCTTGAATACAGTTAGTGAAATTGTCTTCCGGACGAACACCTATTGCCCAATCACTTTAAGGGGAAGGAGTACAGAATATCTGATTTTTTAAATATGCTTAGTTTATTGGGATTGGCGAATTACTACAGATCATATTTTTGCAACGAAGGCAAACATTAAAATTGTACTGCTAATTAGATATTTTTCCAAATACCATTCAGCGTAAGTTTGGTTATTCTACTAGGAAGTACTCCAAAAAACATTTTTTGTATCTGAACAGCTTATGTGACATTGTCACTTGCACTCACCCAAAGCGTACGAGTACTATTTATAGTTTCTGACTTGCTGCCTACTACTTACCATCTACTGAATGAAGTAAGCTATTTATCTCCTGAATGTGTTTTATGCAAAATTGATATTGCAGCCAATTCTAGCATATGACGTGCCAATGTATCAAAACCCACTTCGAGAAACACAGCACTTTGCAAAATATCTGATGTATACAGATATGTATGTATATGAATCTCTCCTGACATAAAGCAGCACTCACCAGAAGTACCATTATTATTTTTCAGTAACTCGGCCAATATTTTTGAGCTCTCCATATATGTATGTACTTATGAGAGCGTAGAACTGATAATAAATTATATCACAGTGATTAACCTAGATATATAGCTTCACAATAGATCCGATATATACACAATTGTTAACAAAGTCGAACAAAATATCAGCAGATGCTTTTAGAAAGCCAGTCACAAGAACATAACAGCCACAAAAAATCATTACTTTATTCATACACATATTTAGCAAAAACGGTTAATGGAGTTCCCTAGTTTATATTGTGCTCTAAGCAGATTTGAAGGTTAAAATGTGGTTCCCAGCCTTTGTATAAATAATAAACTATTAATTATTTTCTATAAAAATAGTTTGTTGACATACAGATGCCATCCTACGACAACAAATGTCTATCTATAATCCCCAAGTATCTTGGTGACTTGAATACTTAAGTATAATGGCAATTTTTGTTAGTTATATTTCTTGACCATTTAGAATTTTAAATATTTAATTCTTGTCACTTAACAAATAAATGTTTTGATATATGTATGAATGTAAATGAAATGTAGCAAACATAAAAGCAAGCGCTATCAACAACGTTGCTTACTTTCTTATGGTACGAATACAAATATAATAAGAACGTGATTCTAATCATATGCATATAAACATTACACTCTCTACAAGTAATAGACGTACAAGATCATTACTATCACTAACAAGAGCGTATGTATGTATATATTTGTCTAGCTAATAGATATGTGGCATGCTGTCTTGGTACTTTCAATTACCATAGAGAACGATAAAAACGTCTTTAAAGCATCAAAATCATCAATATTGCAATGAGAATCGCACGATTACTATACTTATACCCACATACATATAAACATCTCATGCACACCCATCGCCTGTCTCATAAAATCAAAAGGTCAGACTAATACGGTATTACTTTATCAATATATTTATTAAGCCAGTCTTTCAGCAATCGTGTATCGTGTGTAAGTTTTATGTATAGTCGTACAACCTATTCAGGAATACATAATAAAGAGGATATCTTGTATCTCTATTAAAGCATTCATCAAATCTACCAATAGAAAGAAACGAGAGAACGTTTTGTATACGGAAAAGAAAAATAAATAACTCGTGTATTAACAGTACAAAAGTTCAACCCAAAAAGTATGTTCCACCAACACGAAGTTTGAACGCATGAATTATTAATACCCATCATACATTGCTCGTCATTGCCTGTCTAGATGACAGTGTTTTGTTTAGGGTGCGGCACTTGTTCTTGTCATGATGATTTTTTTGTCATTTTTTACGGCCTCGATGGAGATATTTCATTTCATTTAAAATTAGATCGCGGATTACTTTTCTTACAATAAAATTGTAATAACACTTTCGGGATGAAAGTACATTTGTAGTACAGTTAGTATTACATCCTATTTAAATCTACATTTTTTACATTATTGCAATCTAATAGTAATAATTAATATTATTAATGAAACGCAAAAATAAATCATGTATCCACACAGATTTTAGCATTCAATAAAAATCTCAAACATGCGTGTAGATTACTACTATGTGTCTGATGTTATCTTAAAGTGACATTAGTATACACAATAAGACAAGTGGCTGTATTAGAACATCATTCTCCTATATAGTCAAGATGTAAAACGTACTACACATCCTAAATGAATACACCTAGCAATATTGCAGTAATTGTCACAATAATGGGAATAAGAAATAATAGTGGTCAAAATAAAACAAGAAAAACAGATTTTCTTATCAAATTAATAATTACTTCAACTTTCTTAGCTATTAAACTACAGCTAAAAGAGAAATGATTTTGATAATAGTACATACAAAGTAAAAGCGTTCAGAATACTTATCTTTGATTATTCATCATTGCAGTAATATTTTATTGTGCACGAGAATTTTTGCTAATTGTCAGCAAAATGCAAAGTCCCCTTAATTTATTTTCAGAGTTTATAAATCTATAGGTAAAAAACTTTTGAAATTATACATAAAATAAGAGTATTTAACCTAGAATAGTTTCTGTGTGTGTTTTATGTACTGTTAATAAGCAATTAAAAAAGTTGGCATACTATTTTGTGTATTCGTATAAACGCAAGCCGCCAAAAAATAGTCAATAAATGTTATATTTGATATTGCAACCTAGTAAAGAATTGGTGCAGTAATATAATCTACTACATTAAAATATGTCTTACTTTCCAAATCATAATCAGGAAACGACAGCAAAATGTTTGAAACTTACATTAACTGCAGACTGTAATTTCCAGCTTTGAATTTTCACTGCGTCTTAAACTACAGAGAAGATATCAATTTTCTTGACGAAAAAATTACAGAACTAGTCAAAAGTGTAAGAGTCTGGATATTCTCTGTCATAACTTTGTGTAGACCTAAACGATATGTGTACTTGCCCTCGAAGTGGTTTGCAATTAAAAAATATAGAAACTATTGCAGAAGTGGTGAAACAGTATGTAATACTTACCGTGCCAATATTGTGCGTTTATGAGAGCAAAACAAGGCATCATAGTTATAATACGTATGTACATATATTGAGATATATTACACTTCTTATCCTTATACAGTGGAGTCCCGATTATTCGAATTATACAGTAGGTGGCCAATGAATTAGAAACTCTAGAAAGACTTAATAATTTAATCCAAGTAAGACTATTATTTTTAAGATTTTATTAGGATAATGTGCACTATTATTATACTTCCACATTACACTAAATTTATCAATATCTGGGGTTTCCATCCTTGACTTTTAATACTTCCAGTACTCTAGTACTCGCCGAGGCATACTTTCAATACAACTATTAATTGCGTCTTTAATTGCGGATCATTAAGTAATACATCCGAAATTCTTTCTTGAGAATTGCTAAATTTTGGTTGTTTGATTGCTTCACATTGGTTTTTAACAGTGCCCGACAATTCTCTATGAAATTAAGATCTCCCAAATTCCCACACCAAGGAAGAAGAGGAATATTGTGTTTTCCGGGGAAGTTATTGTCAGTGAGTTTGCTTTGTGGCAATGCGCACCATGCTGCATATAGGTATACATACAGTCTGGTGTACTGATATCTTCAATATGGGGACGTAAAATACCATCTAGTACTCTTAAATACTCATTAAAGTTAAGTCAAATACTAACAACGAAGATGTAGCCCCGTTTAAAGATGTTGCAATAAGTCTGGAGAGAATAAGGATACACTTTTGGTTGTGAGAAAGTCAAAATGGCCAAGAGCTTCCAAGAATGGTAATGTTGCAAATTTTCCTGTTCAATATACAAACCAAAAAATACTTGGATGGATTCTTATTTGTTTAAAAAATTCACAAAACATTTGTTGCAAGCGTGAAAAGTTTTCTGATGATAATAATCTTCAACATAAAGCTATCTTGATTTTAGATAAGGCTCCATCTCACCCGAATGAAAGTGAACTGCTTAACGGACAAATTCGTGTACTTTTTTTTACCTCACAAAGTAACATCTCTTATTCAACCTCTTGACCAGGGCGTGCTAGAAAATTTGAAGCGTCACTACCGACGACACCTTTGGAGGCATATTTTGCTCGGCTTAGACAATAATCAAACCGTAACTAAAAGCTTAAAAAAATTAATATACAGGATGTCTGAAAAAGTTGGTAACATATAGGCCACTTTTTTATTTGTAATGTTACGAAAAAAGTTATTCTTTATAAAATGTTCTGCATGGTCCATAAAGTAAAAAGCTTTAACATTCCTTTTTTTAAATCGTATACAAGTTTTGTTAAAAGAGTATGAATTTAGCACCATTAAAATTTGTTATGATGGATTTCATCCAGGTGTGCACTGAAATTTGAACGTAAATGTAACTAATGTCAATAAGTTTCAAAACGTCATTTTATATTAATTGTACTGCATGAACTAACAAAAATGCCTTTGAAATTGAGTTTTGAGAAAAAATTGAAATTGTTGGAGATAAGCACAAAACAAAACCTACAGGAAAGCTACAGTAATTTTTAATAACAGACATCCCGATAAAAATGTACATTTTGCCACAGTTACTGAAATAATAAAAAAAATCAAGAATTCTGGAAATGTTGATAATAAATTCAAGAAGAAACATCAGGCATGGATCGCTAATGAAGATATTCAAAACCAAATAATCTTTTCTGCAGTATAAAATACTAAAGATTCATTAAGGAAGAGGTCGGCGTTATTTGGTGTAAGTAAAGATGTAGATACCTATGTATTAAAATTTAACAAATTTAAACCCTACAAACCCCAGTTCATTCAAACACTAAAACCAGAAGATTTTAATAGAAGGATTGAATTCTGTGCTTGGTTCCAAGGGGAGTTAGAAGATAACCATTTTATAGAACAGTGTATATTTTTTTCGGACGAAGCAACGTTAGCTTACAACATTGCCGCTGGTGGAACGACACTAATCCTAATTTTGCTATCCAATGTCGCGACTAGTATTCCTTTAAAACAAATGTATGGTGTGGAATTCTTAAAGATAGAATAATCGGACCTTTTCTTTTTCGAGATACTATGAATGCTGAACGTTACTTAGAATTTTTGAATGATAAAATTTCCGATTTTATTGATAACGTACCACTAATAGAAAGACAACGTATATGGTACCAACATGATGGAGCGCCAGTCACAATAAGAGAAATGTTCGAGAATATCTGCTACGAACTTTTAACGGACGAGTAATTGGAAGATTTGTAGCCTTTGATTGGCCTGCAAGGTCTCCAGACCTGAACCCACTAGACTTCTTTTTGTGGGGATACTTGAAGCAAAAAGTGTATGCAAAAAGACCATTCGACAATATTAATCATTTGGAAAGAACAATTCAGGAAGCATGTGATGATATTACTCCGGCTGTTATTAGTAATGTAATAATTTTTTTTTTCTGAAAGAACAATTAAGTACTGGGAAATGAACGGTGGATATGTTGAGGCACCTAGTTAGTCTTGATTTTTCTTGTTCATGCATGTAATGTTTGACATTGGATTTTTAAAATAAATAATTCTAATTACGTATTTGTCTACTATTTGTGATAATTCTTGTCATATGAAATCAAAGTTTATCAATTTTGTAATTTGATAATGAGTGATGTAATCAGTAAGTGCACTTAAACGTAATTTTTAATTATGTGGTTTGATTTAATTGCATATTAAAACATAGTTTTCTATTTCGAACAATTTTCCATAATTAGAGTTTTCGATATTGTCAAATACAAAGGTACTTTACTCTTTTATGAAATTCATATTTTTAAACAAAACTCGTATCCCATTAAAAAATGTTGACTTCTAACAGTTGCTTTTTACTTTATGGACTATGCAGAACATTTTATAAAAAATAACTTTTTTTCGTAACATTACAAATAAAAAACTTTTCCATATCTTGCCAACTTTTTTAGACATACTGTAAATGGCGTGATTTATTGGTTGGCAGACTCTGGGACTGACATTAAAGAGACGACAATTATTAAATGTTGGAATAAGATGTCTACTAACAAAATGGAACTAGACAGTGCACAAGATGCAGCTGACGAATTGCTTTTAGACCTTGCTAACAATCTCGATGTTTGATGGATTAAAGATGATGATAACTATGAATTAAGTGATGACGAAATTGAAAGCCTTAGTAGAATCCAAAAAGGTATTAAAAACGAATCTAAAACAGTTATTGTATATTTCGAACGACAAGAACATACAAGTCCAGGCGACATTTTGGTACTACGACGACTTCAAAACACTGCTGCCAAGAAAAACAAACACTTACGAGTCAAAAATGCATTACAGTTTTCTTTAAATAAGTTAATTTTCAATTTAAATTCAAACTCTGAGATCGTGTTTATGATCTATACATCAATTTTGAACTTTCTTTACATATGCAAGTTTATTTTGATACATTTTGACGATTACATCTTGCCTTTTTGAATACACGTATTAACACAAATTCCATACTCCACTTTGATTTCATCGACATATTGTATCTCGCCCGAAACCATGCTCATTCAAACAATAGTTTTGTCCTAAAACATCAAATAGTAATAATACGTTGTCTTATCAGTCTTATGACTTGTTCAAGTAAAACAAAAATTGTTTAACTACATTTTTTCTCATTATATTGGTTTATATTGCTTCTAATAACTACTCTTATTAGACCTGTGTTTTACAGGTGCCCAAAAATAATGAAGCAGAATAACAGAGTTCTCGTTATTTCAATTTTTAAGTTTCTACTAACTCAATGTACATATATATTAAATAGTTTCTGTAAGTTTACCTACATTAAAGGAATAAAAGTCCTATAAAATTTAAGTATGTATTAGATGATTTCGATAAAAATGTCACAAAATTAATCCAACACACGCGTATTTCATTTTATATTCATTAAAAAGCATTTTAACAACCCAATAAATAACTCGCAATGTGTAGAGCACAATCTAAGATGCTACTAGTACGGGTTTCTTAGGCTTTATGGGGACAACATAAGTCCAAGTGAAACTTTTAAATTAAATTGAAAATTATGTAAATAAAACTGGTAATCTTATTAGGTAGTGGAGAATGACCTGGGACGTGTACTTCCGAATACCATTATTATTACGATATAGTTTATTGGACATAAAATAGACATTCCAAGTATTAAGTTTCACAGGGGTACGCCAATAAACGATATCCTGGCCCAATAAAGCCGAGTTTTTAGTCACAGCTTGGTGTGTGTTAGTGTGATCTCCCGCCGCTACGCTACCTAACTATGGTGGCGCCTTGCAGCGAGCAGAGTATTAACTAGACGCCCCGCTGGATCGCATCCATCAATCGTTCCCGTTTTGTTTACCAATACGTTTCATCTTCAATGGAACGAAATATTATAGTACATTTGATTCCGATTTTCGAATAAGGTGCCAAATATTTATTTAATTCTAGCATGCGTATTTAAATTATTTATTAACGATTCCAGAAAATCATTATCGCTAAGAAGCATTTTTAAGGTTTTTTTTTTCAAATTATTAATGATTATGGTATAAATATTATTACAAATCATTTACAAAGTTATCCTTAACGTAACATACAAGTTTAATTTTATTATTAATTTTGCAGAGACATCTATAATTTAAAACGTTCTGTTTATTGAGATACCGTAAGATCATTTGACGTTTCTGAATTATTAAAAAAAATATTTATACCTAAAAATTCTTAACAATAAGAAAAACAGTAAAAAACTTACTATGGACGTTTTGTCACTAATCCTAAGTAATTTTTTCCGGAGTAAAAAATATGTGAAAGAACATAACATTGTCAGAAAGTTACGTTAATTCGACGTGTCAACCGCGCTGGAGACAAAAACCTTCCAAAAAAGAAATGGTTTTGACGTCTAACTTGCAAGTATTTTCTATAAAAAAAACCTACTCGGGAATGGTTAGAGTTTGGCAAAAAATACATTGACATATATTTTAAAAATATTTTATTTTGTCCCCGAAATGTTTGTCTTTAGATCATTTTGTCGAGAGAAAGTTGGACAAAAATTCCACCATCAGAATAAAAAACATACAGTAAAGGAAATTTTAACAACAAAACAAAACTTAATGAAAAGAGAACTTGAAATATTTTCCTACACTTAAAGTTATTAAAATGCAACGAATGTGACGTTATCGTGCATCCTCTGAAACAGTAATAAATCAGTCAAAAAACTAACACTGGCTCCGTAATTCATCAAATAAAGCGTCAATGAATAATTGAAAACATTTTTTATTAAAATATCGTAGGGGAATTTGAAACATCTCAGCTTCTTTATTCACGTGCACGCATAATGCATACCAGCAATTAAGCGCGTGATAGAAATCTATTACTTTACGAGAACGACGAATATAAAATCGAATCAGATTCTATATTCACGATCACCGTCTACGCAAAACGGTGTGTATTCCTAAGAACTGGAGGTTTATGCATGATTATACATAAAAGGACGTGCGTCGTACCACTTCGGAGTGAAAGATACTTACTAGTTGCCCTTGTACCAAAAACTATGCCCTATCTGTAACATTTGATCTGACTATATTGATTTATTAAATGCATCTCAAAGGCAAATATGTATGTATTCCGTGCGTTTATAAAGTACTGATAGAAAGGCAACAACCTTAACGGAATAAAATGTGAAACATAACGAATTGATTGATTTAATTAATTAGTGATATTATACCTAATGCAAGCTATTTGTTATTTTAGGTCATGGGCTTACACTTTGCAGTCTATAGCTATTTACGTCAGTCAAGTGTGCTTTTTCTGTATAATCATCTTCTCATTATACATATATTCAAATTCGTCCAGGAATAAAGAAGGAAAACCATTAATTATTTTGAAAAACCAAACAATAAAATATGTAAATATAACTCTCTACAGCGCAGTGAAAATAAAACGAAGTATAAACTCAAAAAATAGGTACAGTTTAGTGCATTTTTTAAGCTTACATTTTGTTTTATTTTCATTTATAAATTAATAAACTAGGTATGATGATCCCGTGGAAATATTATATTATGTTAGAAAAAAACATGTGGATTAACCGATAGGAATCTGCTGGCTTTGATTTCTTGTGGTGTCGAAATCGGCTGCCCAAGACGCTGAAACCTTATTCAGGTTATTGCTTTACAGGGACCAACTGTATGCTTAGCAATCTAGGAGTACTACTTTCGCTAAATCGCTAACAATGGCAAGCTAGAAAAGTCGTAGATATTTTAAACTCTGACTTTGTAAGACCAAGCAGCATCTTTCTCCTATTTGGCGAGAAATTAAGCAAATGTCCTTGATTTACTTTGCTTACTTGTTATCCTCCTGATGACGACACGTTTATTTTAGTATCCGTCTATCCCAAATCCATTGGACTTTGTTCCTATATTACCTAATATTCGCAGACCAATTGTCGCAG
>SMLS01058178.1:0-17045 GCA_004785975.1 Popillia japonica
GAATGAATAGGAACAAGAAGCTAGTGTTCATCAATCATAATTTCACTTCTTTTGAACCAATTATGGTGCCGATCTTCATTAGAAGTATATATCTATGCAACTTATTTGGAGCATTCATTTCTTGGATTCCTTCTCTTCTGCTAATTTCATTTCGGCACTGGAAAAATCTGATTCCTCTGGGAAGCAGCACCCTCTCCTCCTATTCTACGTGCATGTTTTGGTGGCGTTATTAAAATAGAAAATACCTATTTAATTTTTTTTCTTATTTTAAGGATTCCTGGTAAAGCTGCAAAACTCTGTTAAAGCGTCTACAAGAATTGGGGACTACTAGAGCCGTCCAAGTGGTTCCGCTGACTAATACACGCTGATAGAAGATGGTAGAAGAGGCTCACCCAATTTATCCTTGATAAACTAGATCTTCTGTCTATTACTCTGTAATTCTGTATCAATGTGCTAGTAAAGTAACTTGAAAGAGATACATTATTATATTACTTTCTAGACGCTGTTATAGGAGGCCGTCTAAGAATTTGTACAGATGCTAGGAGCGTAGCATCATATCTTCACCTTAAATAGCTAATAAAGGCGGATCTCTTTCTGAAACATTTTATACAATCAAGCAATAAAGATGTTATACGGTTAACGTGCATTATCCAAGATACAAATTAAAATGGTATTCACATATTCCAACATTTCTAAATATGATCTTCCTTGATTTAATGATATCATTAATACATCCACATCATACCATACCAGGAATGTACTAATAGTAATTACCTTAAAGCTTACTTTATCGTGCATGCACCAACAAATATAGAAATAATAATAATATGCAATCTATAATTACTTGTTTATACCTCTTCAATTCCTGATTCCTTACAAAGTATGCGAACACAAGAGCTTGATAATTATACTCGACGGACAAGGAAACCTTGAAGGAATAAGAGGAAAAAATATCTATCGTTGAAGATGCACATACATATATCTAGCCATCATCGAACGCTGTAATGCTACAAACGTAACAGGTGTTATTCGCATGCATGACCTAATATTTTATTGTTTCAGTACAACTCTGCAACATTCCATGTTCAGCGTAATTAAATTTATATTGACTAGTAAGGACGAGTTATAGGCCTTCTTAGATTAATTTGCCTGTACGATTAGTTTTCGCTAGAAAGCTTTATAATTTTTTTTGTATTGTATATAAGTACATACATAGTTGTATTATGTAAAACACATATTACATCAGATACATTTTTAGCTAGCTGTAAAGAGAATTGGTTCGATTGATCTTTGGCGTGAATTATGTCATTGACATTGAAATAGTTGACCTGTTACATATGTGTCTACCTACATGTACGTCTGAACAATACAGCTTAATTTTTTTGCATTTAATATGCGATACTACGCAAAATAAATTGTGTCACCACCATAAGTGTTCAGTATTGCTTCCGTATCAGAAAAACAACTAGATTTTAAATCAGGATAAAATAAATTTACGACATTTTCTAACTCGCTTGTTCTTCACCCATTAACGCCTAAATTTAATTGGGTGACTCAAACTCCACCAGATTCATGTTGGAGTAATTTGAAGGAAGGCTACTCAAACGAGTACAACAGAGCAATGTGCAGTATCTAATCATTTTTCACACTAGCACAGCACTGACACCATCTAAGTGGAGTAGGATTTTTTTTTTTTGGGGAAATGGTAAAATGATTCAGTAGCTAAATTTTCAGGTATAGAAATTGGGCGTCCTCTTTCTCTTGGCTGAAATTTTCACGTAAGTAACACTTGGTAATAAACTCGCGCAATTTTCAGAAGATATTGGATGAAGTCTCATCATGTATGGAAATAAAACCCACCACCATTTTTTGCCTCTAACCGTAATTCTGTAATTCAAAATTGATTGATCAATTTGTTGTAAAGAGATGAGGTTGAAGACTGTTGCTTCTTTTTTGCTTCTTCGAACCATCCCTTTATCTTTGTATATGGTTCAATATGGTCATAATTAGTTGTCATTGTGCAGACACCATTTTGATATGCTCATTGATTGTATTTTGAATAATCTTTGTTGTACGGCAAAGGACAGTGTTTTGTGAGATTCTCTCCAATACTACCTGTAGCTCTAAAGCACTTAAGCCTTACTGCCACAAGTAATGGATAAATTGAATAATGATGATGGTTCTTTCACTTGGCTAAGTAATTTCAGAATAACTAATTCACCGTTTACCATTACCTTCCTTTCGAGAATAAATATCAAACACGTAAGAATATCCTGAGGAACTGCTTAAAATCCAATTTCCGTACCTGACAGGTACAGGTTTTCCTCTTCAGCTGAGTGGCCACTAAAATATTTTACCATGAATTCATCTACTGTTAAACAATAGTTGTTTAAATTCGACAAAGGTCAAACTTTCTACATACGATCATTAGAGGTTCCTACAATGCTTCAATGCCTTGATGCCCAAATTTCCATCATTAGACCAAGACATACGCTCAAGAGCAACGCTATGGTAGCCAGTATTTCATCAAATAATTTTTGAAAATTTGTCTGGAGTTCAGATTTTTTAGGTAACTTCTAATTTGTTTGGAGTCTTCGATTGGAATCTTCAAGTGTTCCATACTCATACATAAACATATGTCTCCTACATTGGATTGTAAGATTGACAACACTTAACTACTTTATCTTCAGGATCCTCGTCACCTTCTACCTCGATAAAACCGGAATCATCAGCAAGCATCATTTCATCTCTAAGGTCCTCATCGTTGGTGTTTTCGTCGTCGGATTTTACACCGAGGCTTGGAGGAATAATTGCTAAAACATCATCTCTTCTATTCTGAGAAATTTCAAAATTATCTTCATTATTCAGTGCGTCCACTAGTCTTCCGAAACGTTTTGAACCATAAACAATAGGTATCTCCATTGAAAAACACTAAAAAGGTGTGCCTACCATGAAATTATATATTATTACAGAAACACCTAATGTACCTGCAGAGCTTTCATGTAGAATCAAAATCCACGTGATCGCTGACGTGAGATGACGTAAATAATATGTTGGTAAAACAAGAAATATCCCTAAGCTGTCTAATCGGTCTAACCTGACAGTTGTTAGGTCGATATTTGACAGTTTTTCTACACCTTTGTATGCGTCGTTTAAATATAAATTTCTGAAGGAATCTTATTTTAAAATATGTATTATCATACTGTTGATTGGGTTGCATATCTTAAAGAGGTTAGATTTGATTAGATTAGGTGCCTCGTTCACCGCGACCTTCCCGTTCTATTGTGATCCCCAGTAATCCTGGAAGGCGCCAGAGGGCCTTTATGTTAGTTAGAGAACTTAGTCCTCTTTATGAGGCTTAACGTCCTTGAGAGCGGCCCCTGTGTGTAGCTCTGTGGTGTGGGATACTCTGTGCTAAGAATTGGAAACCTTGTCCTTGCCATGCCTTTCGCAGTGGCACAGTATATGGACCGGGGTTTCTTCCTCCTCCTTGCAGAATCTGCACTTGGCATCTTCTGCTAGACCTATGTTGTACATATGCCTATTTAGTCGACAGTGACCTGTCAACAGGCCTACTTACATTTTGACGTTTTTCCTGTCTTTATCTAGTAGGTCTCTAGTGAATTCAGGTTTCTGTTTTTTTAGGAACTCCTTTGCTTATCTTTAGCCAGGTGATCTGTGTCACCAATCCCTGGACCTATTGTGTATCCAATCTTTGATGGATTTTCTGATTTGTGATTTGGTGGTGCCGAAGAATGGGCCAGGCCCGACGAATTGCCTCGACGAACCTTGTCTGGCCAGATGGTCTCATTTCAGTTCACGCCTTCGTGACTGGGAAACCAGGCCAAGATTAGTTTCCTTTGTGAACCCAGCTCGTTTAGGGCATTAACGCAGTCCCAAACCAATTTGGAGTCAACGTTTGCTGAACTAATCGCTTTAAGTGTTGCTTGGCTGTCCGAGAAGATTGCGACGCTTTTTCCGAACTTTCCACTTCTCTAACGCAATGGTGGATTGCTGCTACCTCAGCTTGACCGTTATGTCCTTGCTGAAGCTTATCGAGAGAGCCTTTCTAGGCTTTCCTTCGTATATACCGTCTCCTAAAACAGGTTACTTCGGTTTTGGTATCAAATGAAAGCACGTACTCATTTGAGTAAACCTGACTTTGACGAGACATAAATTGCACCAAAATGACAAAACAAACACAACATTACATAAATCCCCTTGCACTATGCTTTTGCCAACCAGTTCTTTCAAATTTTCGAATAATTATCACAAAATAATGGAAATGTTAAGTAAAACACTAATAATAGGTATGAGTTAGGTTAACCTACAGCAACTAATAAGGCATAAATCTGCATTCGGATGCCATTAGAAAATGTTTCATATTGCACTAAATTTGAAATTAAAGATTACGAAAGTTACAGAAAACTGCATATACTCAACCGACTATAGCAGGCGTTAATGGGTTAATGACACATCCTAACTGTTAAAAGAAACATTTTCATAAACAATTAACGGGTCGTAACGTCAGACATAATTCAACCTGTTTTTTTTTCTATCCGTATTTAGATTTACGAAGATTTTTTTTCGGGCATGAGAAAATCCCAGGAAACTGCTCGCCAAATTAATAAATTACAACCGGGGCTATATTTCATAAATCCATCTTCACAATTAAATAAGCACAACACGCGCGTAACAGATTTCACATCTTCTAACAAGTCTGATTTATAATCGAAATTAATAATTCAACTTCGTAGCGCGAGCATTAAGCGAGCTGCTTCAACGCAGCAACAAATTATTGCGCTCGGTATAATCACCGACTAATGTTTTCATGAGCATTGATTGGCGTCCGCCAACTTATAATATACCCGTTCGCAACGCGAATGAAACGAGAGGTGAATAAAAAAAACGGCTATTTATAACTCAAATAAATTGACATCGACTTTCAAGAATTAGTCAAATTTAACAAGTTTTCGTCTTCAGTTTTATGTATGTATTCAATCTAGTTACCACTGGGTTAGAAAAGATGCTCGTTTGTTAGTTACTATGGTAACATATTAGATTTGTCTGAAATAGTTTTACAAGATGTCATACCTAAACGCGAAATTTTTCCAAACCAATCATTTACCGTACAATTAAGGAATGGAAAGAAGGTTTGCCATGCCAAAAACTCGATCCACTCTCTTCAAAAACACAATTGGGACGTTTACGCGGACTTTAGTCCTTAGATTTGGAATTTGGCATAAGACTGTTGGCAGAATTTTGATTAAAAAGGTTTCTTTTTTTAAGTTTTGGCTTTTCGGGATCAAAGCCCATGAGCCCCAGTAATTTCTTGCTTAAGTGGCTGATTAGGACCCGAGTATGAAACGATTGAAGGACATAAAACAAGGGACACACAAAAAGGCTTCTTCTGCATGGTATTTATGGATCTGAAAAACATTTGACAAAATCCATCATGAGGGATTGTTCTAAGAAAATGAGAGCAATCGGCTTTCATCTACGAATCTTCTAGAGCGTATTCCAAGGATTGAAGATTCTATCTGGTGTGCTGGAAGACTATATCTTAGAAATCTTCAAGCCGACCAGCCACAGAGTAATCATGCCATCTATGATACCGCTAAACCAAAATATTGGACTGTCAACCTTTATCGCACAATTGAGGAATGTGAAGAAGGTTTGCCGTGCCAAAAAGTGAATTCACTCTCTACAAAATCAGACCTGGGAGGTCTACCCGCACTTTAGTCCTTAGATTTGGAATTTGGCATAAGACTGTTGGCAAAATTTTGATTAAACAGGCTTCTACTGCTTCAGGATTACGAAGTAGATCAGCACCTCCTTTAATAAGAAGCACACGACCATCATGGTATTCTTGGATTTGAAAAACATATTTGAAGCAATCCATTATGAGGGGTTGGCTGTCATCTACGTATCCAGTTGATCGTATTCCAAGGATCGAAGATTCTATACCATCGTGAAATGTATGGAATCCTCTGAGGGATAAATGCTGTTTGAAGTGCCACAAGACTTCTTTCACTTAGACATCTTCAAGCCGACCAACCACAGAATGTTCATCTCATCTATCGTACCGCTATAGTAGCAACTTTGAGAAACGAATGCAGCCCAGCTGGCTCAGAATCAGTTGGATCAAATAGAGAGATTCTCTGAGTCACAGTTTGGTCCAACAATTTATACGAGAAAGATGGAAGCAATTGCGTTCAGTCAGACACGACAATTGATTTACCAATGACTTTTGCCAAACAACCACACAGAGATAGGAACAAGATCATGGACTTGA
This sequence comes from Popillia japonica, assembly GCA_004785975.1. NCBI lineage: Eukaryota > Metazoa > Arthropoda > Insecta > Coleoptera > Scarabaeidae > Popillia > Popillia japonica. The sequence continues at coordinate 6,296 of SMLS01058178.1, forward strand.
TGTGTCATAGGCATCCTATTCTATATGATCAGAAACTTAAGCTCTCAGCGGAAGCGATGCTGTACAAACCGCAAATGTACTGCGGATGAGCAAATTCGAAAGAAGGCTAGAGCTAAGCTTAGAGAGCATTGATTTAGAATCATCTGAGTGGAGCACCTTTATCAAAACCTATGCCCGTTCAGCTTGGACTACTGCAGCTCCAATCAAAATCTTCCTCCATTTGCAAGTACAGCTTCTTCAGGACTTGAAACCAGTAGACGTCCAAGACTTCTGGCTCCATTAGGGCGCAGAACTCCAATGTTATCAGCTCCAAAATGATTTGGGAGTGCCTAGACAAACTAAACGAGCTAGGCAAAGAAATAGGGTAACCCTGTTGTCAGTTCCGAGACACACCGGAAGAAAGGAAATGAAATAACAGATAACCTCGCTAAGAAAGGAGCCAGTACACCTTTTGTGGGGCCTAAACCCTTTTGCGGGCTAAGTAACAGTCTAATACTGGAGAAGCTCAAGAGTGAAGTAGAGCAGAGAAAATCCAAATACTGGGAGAATCTCCACGGTATGAGGCAAGCTAAAACTCTTCTGGGAACGTACAACCAAAAGAGATCCTCAGAATGCATTAAGCTCAGCAAAAGTAATGTTCGCATACTGACAGGGATCCTCTCAGGCCACTGCAAACTGAACGGACACCTAAGCAGGCTCGGAATATCCAAAGATGCCGAATGCAGATTTTGTGGAGAAGAGAATGAGCCATCCATTCGTCTACTCTCAAACTGCTCTGCATTGTGCAACTCAAGGACCTTGCACCTAGGAGCACATGAAATTGAATAGGGAGAACTACCGAATCTGAGTCTCGGACTAATTGTCCAGCTATAAACACACACACAATAGATCTTTTAGGTCGCAGTGGATTATCACCCCAATACCACACATACATAGGTGCATACAAGACTTCTCAGTTAATTCTTTAAACAACCCAATGGAGCATTATTGGAAAAGGCTTTTGTCTGCAGCATTAACGCGAATACTAATCCTATTATCTGTTTTCTGATTTTAGACATCCAACATCAAAGGAGATCCACGACGATTACTCCAAGTTGCTTGCAATGCAGACGCCCGAAAATCACCATAAGCACACCTCAAGGCTATTCGGATGGGTTAAATACATAGTTAGGGAAATATTTGAGTTTAAAGATTGACAAATAGATGGCGCTACCTTCCCTAATTTTGACAGATACGATAACAGATGTCTTTAAAGAAAATTTTCTGCTGATAATTGACAATATTAAAACCCTGTAAAATCGGTAAAACTTAGACAGTTTCCAGCAATTTAACGTGCCCGCTTCTACTATCGACACAGCCTGTACATTCCTGCATGGACGTAGAAGAGCATCGCGCTTCGTTACAGCTTTAAAAAGCTTTAGGCGAGAAATCACACGTGATTTCCATTGTCACGTACGAGTGACATGCCTCTCTAACTTCTCGTCGGTAAATTACCGACAATCTTCCCGAAAGATATTCCTCAATACAATTGTACGGCCGCGGTGTATATACCTCTATATAGCATGTATACGTGTACCTTGTCAGAGGTCACCTGATTAGTTATGGACGATAGTCGACAAGAAGAAGAGAACTTGCGAGGAACGAGAGAAGGGAGAGGTCAAAATAGCACACGATCATAACGAACCGCGTGTCGAATAGATACAATGATGATATAGAAATATTATTGCTACATAGAATCACCATTACTCGAGGTTGAGTTTGAATTGTGCCTTAATACATTTTTATGTGGTGCAGGATTTTATTACAAGAAAATATCCTACTGTTACACAAATTCTGTATGCCTAACGATTAGTTTCAACTAACACAATATCCTAATACGGCGATAAGCAATTATCACCCAGGAAAGGGGAAATGAACCGAAAAATTACTCTTGAAAACAATTCAATCAGTGAAAGCATGTAATCGTAAAACGGTCTTACGCAGCAGGAAGATATTACAACGTCAAGACGGAGAACGAAAGTGTATGTATAGATGTAGGTATGTACAAAAAAAAAAGAAATATGTAGTACCCGGGCACGAGTTGGTAACACTCTTAACTAGCAACGGAAACGGGTTATTTTAAAATTATTCCACGCAATAATTAACGGGTAATGAATCGATCTGGCACGGTAGACGGCTCTAGATGGACGATTATAGAGACAGTGCCTAATAAAAAATTATATTTTATGAAATGTTGAAAGGCGCAGGAAAAAAAACAGGAAGTTTAAGAACGCTTAAACGGCTCGAATTATAATTATTTATTGAAATAGATGCGTTATTAATTATGACTAATACAACGGTGTAAATTATATCCGAGCAAAAAAAATTATAAACCAATGTATCTATAAGACATTCAACGAAAATATACTGACATTAGAGGTGTAACACCCAAGAATGCAACGATATTTTAATAACATATAATACGACAAAAAACAATAATATGTTTGGCGAATCTGTAGCTGAGTGCACCCCTGTACACGTCTAGGCATCGACAAGATTCGATGGTCGATATCTGCTTGTGGCACCTGCTTCTTGGAGATGAACAGATGATGGAACACTTTGGGGCCAACAAAGCTTCGGCTCACCCAACGGTCAGGGTCTGGATGGTTCTACAGTGGCCAACGAAAACTCGACACGCACCACATAACATTTGGGGCCAACAAAGCTTCGGCTCACTCAACGGTCAGGATCTGCTGGCCAACTCAATCGGCTCCGGCAGTCAGTTAGGGAAGGGGAGAGAGCTGGAAAGCAAGTGTATTTTAACATCAAAACGCGGCCTTTATATATCCTGGCCAGTACGTTTTTGTATCATGACATCACGAGCAAAAACATGTTTAAAACATACACAGCATATCAAAACTGGACATATACAGGTTCAAAAGTGCCTCGAATAAGCAGAAGTGGTGATCGGCTCCCAAAACTATAACTCCAACCGTTCTGTGGACATGCCTCTCAACAGCAAACCCAATATCGCGTCGCTCTCCACGCCGCCGTCGTACCTTTCTAAGACCATCGTCCATACCGAGACTGAATCGCGATTCGGCATTATGCCATTCTGCTTGGCAATACTCCATCAGTTCAAGCGTTGGCGAGCGACATTGCTCCGCAGTCTAAGTAAGCACTAATCGTTGACGCTATGAAGAAAGTCCAAAGGCTCGAATGCTGCGAAATAGTGTACGGATAGTAACAGGTCTACCGTTTTCTTCAAAACCCCCTTCAAGCCTGCTGACAATCTACAACTTTCTTGAAAAGGTGTATGATGACCTAGACAAGCGTAAAGAAACAATAGGGATAAGAGACATAGTTCTTCGATTAGTTCGATTTTTTCGTTAAAGTTCGTTTGAGTTTTTGGTTAGTTTTTGATGAGATTTTGGTTGATTCGTATAGGGGTTTGGTTAGTTATCGGTTGCTTTTCGATAACCGCAACTTTGTAGCTAATCTAAGTTTGTTTGTTTTCTTTTTAGAAACAGAAATAAAGATTTTCTTTTTGGTTTGTATAGAAGCGTACATTAATTTTTTATGTAACATTAAACCGAACCCTCTGCACTGACAATGCTGACTTAATGCTAGGAGCTATTTTGTTCTACATGTTGCTCTGGTTGCATTGTATTGCTACATTTGATAGCTTTTAGTTATTACTAGAACTTCAGAAATTGTTACTTAAGGTATTATTATTGTTGCGGTTGTTGTTTTTGGGACCAGCCTTTTGCGCCTATTTACCTCTGGGTGGTGGGGGCAACTGGTTGGTCAGTGTGAGGAACCCGGGAGGTAGGGTCAGCTTTTGTTGGCCTTATGTCTCGGGGAAGGCGGAACAAGTGGTGGCATTTACATTAAAAACAGTATGATTACTATTTTATGAGGGAAAAGTCCTTGAAGGACTACGCATGTCTGGCTCTATGACACGTCAGTGTAGGATTCTCCATCTAGGCATACCCACTAAAAAACTCCTCAAGGCTTCCAGGTCTTTTCTCTCTGCAACTAGTTTCTGGTATTACTTCAGAGGGAAGTTACTTTAGATGTTAGAGCCTTCTCTTCTAACTTGGCGTTTGCCTTTGTTTCTCGTCTCTCTCCTTTCGCTCTAGGATGCGCCTTGTCCACTTTTCTACTGCTCTCCAGTTTTCCTCGCTCTCTATCATGTTGCCTCTTACATTCTGTACTGTAAGAGGCCCCCACGTTGGGCATTCAAAAAATGTATGTTCGGCCGTGTCTATCTCGTCGCAATAGCAGCATTCCTGTGTTGGTCTTATCGCAAACCTATGCAAAGATGACTGGAAGCAGCCATGTCCAGTTAGGAATTGCGTCATATAGTAAGTCACTTGGCCTTGTTTCCTATTTACCTAAGGTCGTATGTCATGTATGAGTCGCTTAGTCCATGTAGCCCGTCCACTGTTCTTGCTCCATTGCTCCTGCCAGTTATCCAGCATCTCGCATAGGCTCTTCGTTTTGCTTGCTGCGCCATCTCGATCCACGTTATTATTATTATTATTATTACTATTATTATTATTAAACCATTGGTCAGCGATTAGAGGCGTTGTAGCAAAACGGTCTCGTAGAGTTAGTTGTCTGAAGCGCCTATCTTGACGCTCTATGCTACGCCTCGGTTGACAAGCTAGTCTTCTTCGTGTTCCTCTACCTTCTTCTGTCCATACACGACAGACATGCATTACCGTCATTTTAGTACAATTAACATATCGACCAATTTCGGAATAGGACAAACCAACACCTCGATAGGCAACAATTCTACCTCCGTCAAAGTCACTGACACGGTGATAATTTTGCCGTCTTCAAACTCTAAGCATTTTTTAGGCTTAACACTTGTAGGCGGACACGCAATAACTAAACTTTTTAAAGAAATGAATCTCTTCACAGAAAAGTAAGAGAATTACCTAATATCGCAAAATGTATTTACACTGAAAGAAATCAACTTTATGATAGGAAGAGCAGATCTAATAAACGTGTGAATGTGCCAGCCAGCGCTGATTTATACGTCTCGGTATAATGTACAGTCGAGAATGTAAATTAAGAGATAAATCATGCTTAGTGGATGGCATTAAGAGGGCGCGATACAAAACACACAATCGTAAATGCAAATCTATCCGGTTCCCTGTTCTTTCGTCTAATATACTCAGGAGACGACTTCAGGTAATCTTATTATTGGACGTATTCCGACTTCTTTTGTTGATTTAACGACTCATTTTAGTTAATGGTGATTTATATAGTTCGTTTCGTTTTCACAAATTTTATCTACTAGCATTTAAAGCCCTAATCTGTGGTAAATACGATAAAAATTGCAAGTTAATAAAGTGTGAATTAACAAAAAAGTTTGAGGAATTATAATTTCTCCATTCTTTAATTTTGTAAGAACTATTCTATGTACTTGTAAAATAAATATCTCATATTTTTAAACAGAAAAAGAGAACATTATTTTAGAGAGTGAGGCGATAAATTAGCACTACTTAAAGACTCAAAATTATTTTGAAAAGCAGTTAAGTGTACATTTGGAGCAATTAAAACCGAAAACAATATATTTGCAGAGGACTGGTACATCTTTTTCTTAGGAGTCTATGATGATTGAACTAGGCAATACATAAAAACATAAAATACAAACAAGCTTAGAATCAACAAACAATTAACAAACACAATCTTAAAAATATTTACATGTATTTGACATAACAGACTATATGAATTGAACTATCAGAAAAATATACAACAGAAGTTCGTAGTGGCAAGAATCGTGAACACACTGTACAACAGCGAAAAGTAGTACTGAACTCTCATCAAAAATAGAGATTCATGTATGAAGACTGCCTCTTTCTTCTGCATATCTCTGTATGGTTGCAATTGAAGTCAATTTTTGTTGTTAAATGTTATTAATTTTGCCTTTACCTCTCTAACCTCTCATCATTTATTTATCCCACGTATTTGCCCAAAATCCAGATGAAGTCACGTCATAAACTTCGGTTTATTTTTCCTCTTGTTAGCTATGATTTCGAAAGGATTTGACATGTGATGGTAGGGACCAGAAATTTATATCATGGAGAGGGTTAGTTATTCAAAGACTCTACTAGCTCAAGATGCGGGAGAGGTGTATGCCTATAGAGCGTCATCTCGTGATGTCAAAAATTGCAAAAATTACGCTACAAAAGCCGCAACCATAGACTTAGGTAAGAAAATGATGAACTACAATTTTCTTATGCTTTGATCACTTGTGGATGTTTGATTCTGCAGCTTATTCTAATAAAATTCAATATGTCTCATGTATGTACTATGTCCTCAGACCTAAATATTTAGAAGGTGAACAAAACTAAACTTAAAAGTTTAAGAAAGTATAGCAAATAAAACTTGCCCAACTAAATTGCTCACTTTCAAAAGATCTGATCCAAAAAACCACTGTTACTCTGATGTGGGTACAAGACCATTGGGGATGAGAGGTCAACAAGGCTTCATAACAGGACCGCCCACCCCCCTAATGGCGAATCTTAACAAAGGCCGCGTAAAAGCTCATCTTGAACAGTAGGAAACCGATCAAAAAATCTTTTAACTAAACTGAGACAATCACTTTTTCAGCCACTGGTCTAAATGCCTGCTGGACCTAGGTAGAAGCATTCTGGGCATTATAACGGCCTATGGACTGGCTTAGGCGCTGGATATGGCCGTCTGGGGTATCATCTTCAGAAAATGGGCATGATGGCCATCGATCTATGCCAGTTTTGTTCCAAACAAATCGGAATACATATTATATGCAACTGGCCATGATTATGAGTTAGCCTGGAATAAATACCACCACCTCGAGCAGATGGATTTATAACCAGTTGATGTCAAAGTAATAGCGCCCAAAAATGTCCTAAACTTTTTCAGATGTTTCGAGATTAATTGGTACTAAAAGGAGCATAAATCTCATTGATCGCAGTGAACGAGTGTAATGTAGGTTACCCTCATCGGGGTGCATTCCGGGTAACTTCTTAAAACGATTGAATACGTCGAAGTAATATCCCAGTTAGAGATATCGAGATATAGTAAGCAAAATATTTTATACCAGCATTGAAGGTTCTTTTGAGAACCATAAGGCAACAGACGTTGGGGATGTTTTGTATAGCTATATCCTACAAGTGAACATTGAAGGCATTAGCGACCTAAATCCTGCAAACCAACATTGTGTAGATGCCATACTGTCTTAGGAAACTCATTTAGAGGTAATGAAATTGACGTAAAGCTTGGCAAAGTTCAACTGAAACAGTTGCAACAGTATTTTATTTATATGTAGTACCTTGGTTGACGCGGTTGACACGATGTTCCAGACATTTTGACCAGCACTATTACTATATGTGAGTGTGGGGCTCGTGCCACTATATACTATTATTTGCCACGCCCACATCATCGAACGTGCAACTCACAGAGTAACTGCATGATGACGTGCTCTTCAAGACGGCAGGGGTCTTTCGGTGATTGCATTTCATTTCTTCGTTGCCCAATTACCCGAATTGACCCCGGCGTGGTCCAGCCCACTTGTACTACTGCGCTGTTTCAGTTGAACTTTGCCAAACTGTAATTGTTATTCAAAGTTTTAGGAAATCCAGCAGAAGAAACTGGTAGGTCCTGATGCTTCCTGAAGGCTTCCTTCCTTCTCTGATGGATTCTTTAATTACGTACGTCATTGAACGAGTGTGGTGGTGGAAAATTTTATAAATATTAGCGAGGATGTCTTGTAAAGGCAAATACTTTGATTATTTTTCTCATCTTTGAACTATTATGTAGCGCCATCTACTGGAAAAATTTAGAAGACTGCTACAAGCTGTTTTTACATAACTAGATTTAACATATTTGACCCAATCTTTATCTGCCTATAGATGTTATAACACGATTATATAAATATTACCAAAACTACAAACGGTATCATTTGTTTCGCTATTGTAAGCAAAACAATAACGCAACGTTCTTTTAATTCCCATATAACGCACACATATAATTTCCAACAAACGTAAAAAAACACAATGTCGTTAGAAATATGTACATACATACACATGTCCCCGTCCTGGCGCACGTTGCAACTTATTATTGCATAATTTTTCGAAGGCGAGCAGGTGAATTTGTAACTTCTTCTTCTTCGTCTATTATAACGTTATAAGCACAATAAGCGGCGCTGCCTTTTTTCAATAGAAAGACATAGCAGGTATACATAGCAATAGGTCGCTCACTATTATCGTGGTAATTGACATGGGAACTTCGCCGTTCTCATTCCGGATAGAATTAGATCAAGGTAGGCCTTGGACCTGCTTAACAGATTTAACCAAGCGACACGCGCCTAAGCTATTGTTTCGTGCGTTCGCAACTTGGATATTTTGTCATGCGATACGGTTCATATATAATTATCACCTGTACTATTCTTTCCTAACCTCTGCGTGAATATGCCGGATTACGAAACGATTTCGTGTCGGTCATGATGTTCGTTCGTCGATCTAATTTGTAGAATATCATAATTAAGTCATATTTGTACAGGTTACTCATAAATATTATGTCGTTATTCATTCGATTCTAATATCCTATCTTCCTAGAAACGTACACATCTCATCTCTCTTAATGGAAATAGATGACTAATTTGGAATAATATATGTAACGTTTCGGTATAATTGCCTTAACGTTGACCACAAAACCACTCAGACGGATATTCAGAGCACTCTATAGCTTTTATTTTCTCACACACGTCGTTAATTATTGCATGTGTAATCTTCATTTATCGTTGCGTGGTCTCGGTCGTTAATTTAACTCGTTCCAAAGTCATTCTTGTACGGTTAAACACACACATAGTTATCTCATAATGGTATTCTTCGTAGAATCCTGATGTCTATTGTAAATAATGTTTCTTTTTTTCCGCGTTGCCGATGTTGGAGTGAATTCGCTGAAATCGCTTTTTGTTATGTCTTCATTAAGTGCGAGTATATTTCTAGAAATTCGAATATGTTATGTGCTTTTTTCTGATCTATGCTTCATCAAGTGAACTGGAAATTACTCCAAAAAAAAGTGATGCCATGAATTTCCATTCCAGATGATACGTGGTGACTAGAATCATTGAGATTGTTTTTTTTATTGCTTAATATTATTTCATATTTTTAATTTAGCGGTTTATCCCGTTGGTGATGCATTTAATAAAAATATTCTAATAGATTAAAATTTGCTTTTAGAATAAATAAATCCATTCCTGTACATAAGAAGAATTAGAAAAACCAGTGTAGTCGTACAACACACTTGACATATTATCATACATGGAATTAACACAATCTGCTTCTTTGCCCTAAGATTGATCTAAAATCTTTTAAGACTTAAAAGCAAAATCTGTCAAAATATTTGCGTAAAATTCACATTTGTCTTATATCTTTGTTTTAATCTTGTTTTTTTTCATAGTTTCGCATCTGTTCAACTGTAATTATCTAATGAATGAGGATGAAACGAAGAGTACCTATGTACATGAGGCTAACGTAACATAACTTATAACTTCGGTGGAAGGAGGCCGATTGCCTTAAAATACCCAAATATGTGCATATTTGACAATTAGAAGTAAAGTTTAAATGTCAAACCTGTTCCTGTCTTACTGTTGACATTGACAGATGTGATTTATAAAAGTTTAAATCTGTTCACATTTATCCATATAATGTCATTCCAATCGCCTGCACGGAATCTGACGTAACCTTAAGAACAAACTATAAATTTTAGCCTCCCCTCGTATTACTTTCTCTCTACTACATAAGCTAATCTTCAAAAACTGGTCGGTGTAAATGTCAAATTTGTTTATTTTGACAATTGTTGTAATTTTTGACATTCCTGTTAAACCATCCAACTTCTCAATTGATATTTCAATATGCAAAATGGTGTGTAAACTATAATAAAATGTCAAAAATGTCCATAGCTGTCAATAATTGACAGTTAAATGTCAATAATTGCTTTTATCAGACGTTTTATGTTAGAAATTGTTTATGATCGAGTGACATTTAATTGTTGTACTTGTGGTATATATCAGATTTGCGCACATTTGAGCATATCGGACCAAAATCGAACTAAAGTTAAAAAAATGGTGTTCTTTAGAAAACCCGTTTACAGCAAACAAGTCAAGTTTATATAGCATAGTAACAACAATTTATAAATGTTTAAATCTGTTCACATTTAGCAATTAACGTCATTCAAATCGCCTGCTCAAGATCTGACATAACCTTAAGCACCAACTATAAATTTCAGCCTAAGTCCCCTCGTATTACTTTCTCTCTACTACATAAGCTAATCTTCAAAAATTGGTCGGTGTAAATGTCAAATTTGTTTATTTTGACAATTGTTGTAATTTTTGACATTCCTGTTAAACCATCCAACTTCTCAATTGATATTTCAATATGCAAAATGGTGTGTAAACTAATAAAATGTCAAAAATGCCCATAGCTGTCAATAATTGACACATAAATGTCAATAATTGCTTTTATCAGACGCTTTATGTTAGAAATTATCTATAATCGAGTGACATTTAATTGTTGTACTTGTGACAATTATCAGGTTTGCGCATATTTGGGTATATTGGACCAAAATTAAACTAAAGTAAAAAACAATAGTGTTCCTGAGGAACCCCGTTTACAGCAAACGAACCAAGTTTATATAGCATAGTAAGATGAAAGAATGACATCATATCCACGCCAAAAATATGACTGCTGTCGAATAAAATGTCACAACACTT
>SMLS01058183.1:0-28953 GCA_004785975.1 Popillia japonica
ATCTCCAAAATCTCCTCAAAAAACCAGTTCTGATTTCTGCTAGCATAATGGCATGAAGCCAGATCGGGCCAGAATATTATATATATTGAACGTTTGCGAATATAGACATTTGCATTCGCAGCTTCCAATTAAATGTTACGTTGTCAGGAGAATTTGCAGTCTTGGTCGTGTAAAAATGTTGGTTACTGTCGAATTAGATAATGTAAAATATTTCTCATCGTCTAAAACAATATCTGTTCACATTTTTTGTCGGCATTTTTTGTCATAATTCTCCCAACAGTACTAGGAGTATGCGCAATTCCCAATTTATGACCTAAAGTAGGAGTGGACGTCCCAACTCTGTCTTGATCATATTGGGTGAGTCTGTTTACTTCATGTGGGTCCAAAACTGGAGGTCGTCCGCTTTTTAGTCAATTGATGCACGGTAAACGTTCTTTACATTTCTTCCTTGTGCAGTAAAGGTTGATAGTCCAATACGTGCATTTGTTCATAATGAGTGATTGTTCGTTAGACATTCGAATGATGACCTTGTAATTTATTTGAATGCATTTAATTTGACTAGATTGGACCACTTTTGGTAATAACATTCCTTGTCAAAACTTTTTCTATCTCAATTAACTTTAAATTATTTAGTTTAATGTGGTGGGATGGTAAGTTGAATTCAACATTGCAACGTTTTGGAGCCTCAAGGAAGTAGAGCATCTCCTATCAGGAGGCTTTTGCTTACAGACAAACTGTATTTCACTGATAGTCACGAATGTGATATTTACACATATTAGTTTTGCTTCTGTAGGCCTAACATAAAACAATAACTTAATATTTCATATTTATGCAGTATTGATACTGGCTCATGTATACATATATAGAACCGAGAAAATCATTAAATAAACGGTACTCCGAAGAGACGTGGAATGTCTCAAATAAAGCGATAAGGTGCTGTAACACGAATACAGATGGCGTTCACGATATTTCCATTGAAAACCCATTGAAAGGAGCACCGCTCGCTCGACTACAATTTTCTTCAACGCCGCTAATTAAATGTTAATATTTGAGAATCGGAACAACCGACGCGACCGTCGACGTTTTTGAATGATGATTGTTTTAGCGACGTGTAATTCAAGTTGGATATTTGTGGAACTCGAACGGGCATAATTAGTGTTGACACAGCATGCGTTATGCAGTGTGCCAAATTAGCTCTAGTAAACGATCGAATACGTAACGATATATCAGGCTTGTATAATCATACAAATACACACGCGTACAACGGGAATATATTATAACCCAAAAAGTAGGTCGTTACGTACGGCGTTCGAAATAAAAGAGATTCCGATTAAATATTAGTATAGTGTACATATGTAGGTATAGAATCGAATGTTTAATTTACGAAATAGAAAGGATAAACGTGAAATAGTTTTGTAAATATTTCATAAACGAGTTGATCTGTATAGGATGTCGGTTATTATTGTACGGGCCAATGCAGTCACAAAAAAGGGAGGAAGTTTGTCTTAGATTCGGAATTGGGAGGAATTTATGGTGATATTTCCTGGATAGATTTAGATCAAGGGAAAACCACCTACGTGCATCCTTCCTATGTATTATTTGTATATAATTTAGAAGTGTAGGTGTACCGTCATGTCATCGAGAACTTGCCATTTCAGAGCTTCCTTCAGGAAAAAGGTTACATTCTTTGGATGACGTTTCAAAATTGCGATTCAAGTAAAGTAAACTGCGTTTTTTTATAGAAAACCACCCACATATAAAATAGATGTCTTTTAAAGAAGTGAATTATAATGAAACTATCTCTTCTTCTTCTCTCTTAGTTAGTGAATTCTTTTGCAGGATTACGCACGATTTTTACCAAGTCTATCCGTTTCTTGGGTGAAGCCTGCGATTATTGCTTTGAAATACGCACAGATCTTCAAATTTCTTAAAAACTAAAGCATTTACCTGTTTAAATGGTGCCCAATAAGATTAGGTAAAAGTTACCATGTCATATTGTTTTTCTGGCTAATTAATAACTGAAGAAATTATCATCAGTTAAAACATTCGAGGAAGACTCCTTCTTGACCTAAAAAAGGGCAATATAATTATTTACCAGTTTAAAAAACAAAGTCCTAGAATAAAAGTTAGTAACGGGTGTGACCACCTCTCGCTCTTATGCAAGCCCTCATTCTTTCTGGCATACTTCGAATTAGTGAAGCAATTTTATTTTGAGGTACTGCTGCCCAAATTTCTTGCAATCTTATTGACAGTTCTTGTAATGTCATAGGAGAATGTTCTAGAGTCTTAATCTGTCTCCCTAAATTGTCCCAGAGATGTTCAATAGGGTTAAGATTGGGCTTTGCGCTGGCCACTCTAAAACATTAATATTGGTGGCAACCAGCTTTTGCCTTACGATGTTAGCAATGTGTGGCCAAGCACTATCATGCATGAATACAAATTCTGGCTTGTGTAAAGCTCCAAATGGTTCAACAACACATCATTCCGATATCTTATGGCAGTCCTTGTTCCCCTATTTATAACATAAATCCTTATGCGGTCATCAAGAGTTATGCCACCCCACACCATAACTGATCCACCACTAAACGCTTCCTTTTCTTGTATGGCACAGTGTGCAAATCGTTTATGGGCAAGCATTATCATGCATGAATACAAATTCTGGCTTGTGTAAAGCTCCAAATGGTTCAACAATTGGAACTATCACATCATCTCGATATCTTATGGCAGTCATTGTTCCCCTATTTATAACATAAATCAAGAGTTATGCCACCCGACACCATAACTGATCCGCCATCAAACATTTCCTTTTCTCGTATGGTACACTGTGCAAATCATTCACCTCGACTTCTCCACACTCTATCGCGGCGGACATTAGTTGAAAGGCAGAACTTGGACTCATCCGTAAACAAAACGTGTCTCCAGTTTTCAATTTCCCAATGGGAGTGCATTTGAGCAAATTCTAATCGAGCTCTTAGGAGGGCAGCCGTTAACACTGGCCCAGTAGCAGATTGGTACGGTTTTAGATCAGGATCAGCCAACCTTCGTCAAACGCTTATTGCGACACCAGTTGCATTCTGAGATAATTTCTTAATTAATTAAAGGTAATTAATCCTCAGGTGGCGATCGTTGTCTTGCGTTTGCTATCTTGGCCTGGCCGTCTGCGGTAGCTATCAATCTCTTGATATCTTCGCCAAGCTCTACTAATGACAGATTGTGTAACACTCAGTCTTCGGCCAACTTTTTGTTGAGAGTATCCTCTTCCGATAAGGTTTCACTCTCTATCCTTTGACTCGCTCTGCCAGTCCTCTAGTCCCACTATCTTCAAGTTCCTTATGGTCTCATCTTCGCGATCTTTCTCTTCTTCTTTTTCCCACTTCACCATCGTTCAACACTCATCTTTTCTCCGTCATCCTACCTATACGCCTCAGCCATCTTGCTCTTTTCATTATGACTACTTAGGTGATACTCGACTGTTGGTACAGTTCTGTTATTTCTTTGTTTGTTTTTCTTTTGAAGCCTTCGCTCTCTTTGACGCGACCGTATATCTGTCTGAGAATTCTACTCTCCCATATTTTTCTGTCTGTAACTGTCGGTCTCATGATTGTATGATGTACTCTTATTTTTGCTGCTCTCGATATATTTTTCGATTTTAACACTTTTGTTTACATTCCTGCCGTTCTGCTTCCTTTTGCCATTTTTTAATTTATTTCTTTTTCCTCATTTCTCTTATTAGTCAATGTAACCCCCAAGTATTCAATCTACTGTCATACTCTCTTGCTTCTTCTTCCAATAACTTGAACACATGTTTCAGCTCTTTTTTGGATCTAGAAATGATCACCATATCAGTCATACAGGCCAGGCACTGGTGTTCGATTGTGTCTAAAATTAGAAGAAATATTAAAATTCTGTTCCAAGTTTGTTTGCAACATAACGAAACCATTCTTCGCTAGTAATAATGGCAAAATTTCTTAGGACGAAGCTTAATCCATTATAGCGGTCGCATTGAAATTGAACTATTAGCTGTAACAGCTTTTAATTATTCCCTTTCTCACTTTGATCTACGGTATTCACGGCCGCAAGGCATTTCCCATATGCGTAGGTAGATTATTTCTGTAACGAAGATGGACGGACCGAGTTATGTCAAGGCTGTAGCCGTACAGCGAAGAAGAGAGGATAATGCGAAACATGAAGCTTGAGCATACATCCATACATATTATACATAACTTGTATATTATCCGGCATCTGGGTAGTAACACGTATCCTACGAATTTGTCTTCTGTTACATATCAATTTGATTGTAGGATGGGTACCGTCACGATATTCATAGAAATGTGATCAATTAATCTATCGGATTGAAACATGTATTGGCACTTGAAGGTTGGTAGTTGTTTAACGAAGATTTCCAAGGAAAAGATACAGCTAGAAACATAAAACTAATTAATATTATTAGATGCGAATATTAAAATATAAAATTCGTGTTCTTTAACAGAATAATTTACGCTTAATTAAATTCGAATTGATATAATTAATAACTGTTTTATAAATGTTTGAAAGGACCAAGATTTTATCAAACTCATTAGATGTACTTAATTCGGGAAGTTATTGCACCGGAAGTTCTAAAATCTCTAGTAGCGTCCTCCTGTACTGCAATACGCTTTCATTCGAATTCATCAGGGGCACTTCATTATATAAATAAATGGGCACATCATCATCTGAACTAAATACACAAGTAGCTAATTAATAGGAATATAAATACCAAATTCCTCTAATTACTAAAAACGATCGCTTACATCCGAAACGCTTTCCATTTATATAAATTATTCTCTGTGCTTCTTTGGTCGTTTATTTTAAATTTTACATGCGAAAGGCTTATTTAAATTTGCGGGTTAATTCACTTTAAGGACGGAGAGCTACCCGTGCGGGACGCCCGCACTTTGTGCTTTTGCCCGGAAATAGGAGGATTTTCATAAAATTTGAGGTTTGTAAAAGGGTTTAAATAAATGAGGGAACTATCTAACTGCTTCTTCTGCATAAACATAATCTTTTTGTTGAATCAATATAATTACAAAGAAAATGTTAAGAGCTTTGTTATTAGCTACATAGGAAGGTTAGCCTTTGATTTCTCTTCGTTAAAGTCCCATTTGAAGTTAGCGTTTTAAGGAAATCATTATGTTTAATTTTACGAAGTGGTTAAACATGTGGTTTTGTGAATGTCATTATACTCAGTGACATTAGAAGTTTTACACCCAGAAGGAGTCATTTGTTCAACTTGATTTTTTTGACATCAAAGCTATACTATATTTAAAGCATGCTATGATAACAATCTCAACTTTTTATCATTGATACTTTTTTTGCGAAAAAAAAAACTCTTTCTGCGAAAAGATTGATGTTTATGAGAGCTGTTTATGTTTGCTGTTGAGCCGCATGAGAGCCGATCACCACCCCTGTTTATTCGAGGCACTATGACAGCTGCGCGTTATGTTGATGACCAAACCACTTTACTACCTCATCTAGATCGCCGACCACACGTCCTTTCACAGCAAGACAATGCACGACCCCATATTGCTCGTGGTCGTGAAGCTATAGAATTCTCTCCAAAAAACAGGCGTTATTGTTTTGTTGTGGCCATCCTGTTCCCTGGAGTTAAGCGCCACCGAACATGTGTGGGATATCATAATCACTTTGCACCATCCTTCTCAAATTTTGGCGCAGTTAATCAATGAATTTTAAGTTAGTTGGAACGAGATGCCACAAGCAGATATCGACCATCCCATTTTGTCAATGCCTAGACGTGTACTCAGCTACGGGGTGGCCAAACACATGATTAATTTCTTTTCGTGTTACATGTTAATAAAATATCTTGCAAATATTATCGTTTCATTTCTGATATAAAACTATCACATAGCTAAAAAATCAAGTTAAACAAATGATTCCTTCTGAGTGTAACACTTCTAATGTCACTGAGTATATTAGGCTTTAGAGGGGATGAGAATTTAAGAACGGTCGTAAATCCTTGCAGTTATTTTAAGATTATTAACACGCCAATCATTAGAACTTATCCCATCTCCATTTCAACCTTAATTAAAAGGCAGTAAAATGTATTTCTGTATATGTTGGCTGGAACTGATGAGACAAGTGTACAGTGAAGTTTTTGTCGTGTAAGTAATCGTCTATGACCTGTATACCTAGATTGTGTGGTTTTTGTAAATGTGATTGTATTGTATCGTAAATCTGTTGCTTTATAGTATTACGACAATTGCGCAAAAATTGGTTACTATCCGTTCGTAAGAAGATCTGTAAATAAATAAGCATTGGAATTATTTTTTCTAGAAACTATGTTAGCTAAGTATGCAAGTTTTTGCAAGCAAAGGATATTGGATATAACATATAAGAGCACAAATGAGTAAATGTTTAAACCGTAGCAGTTGGCTAGAGTTGTAGTAGTCAAGCAAGGAATATGTTGCCG
This sequence comes from Popillia japonica, assembly GCA_004785975.1. Taxonomy (NCBI): domain Eukaryota; kingdom Metazoa; phylum Arthropoda; class Insecta; order Coleoptera; family Scarabaeidae; genus Popillia; species Popillia japonica. The sequence continues at coordinate 6,467 of SMLS01058183.1, forward strand.
TCGAAGCTCTATGTGAAGTAATAAATATGAATATGTTTCTTTTTGTGAAATCTAGAACAAATTCGATAATAGAATGTATTCTGCATATTAACTAATCATTTTCAATCAAGTAAAATATGAGCAATTGAAAGAGATTGTGTTGGACATTAAGACTTAGGTGATTTCTTACAAATTTTGGGAAAGTAACATGTGTTTGTAGAAAAATATTAGTGAAAAATAAATTTGTCATTGTCTTTCATTAGGTACGAAATTAAGAGGATTCGTCAAAAATGAAATGTAAGAAAATGTGTACAGAAATTTGAAATTTTGGTATTAGAGATATTAGATAGAGTGTGTCATCTGCCAGATCCTCTGGTGTACTGTGGCTTGCAACAAATTCTATTTAAATGTTTCTCATAAGAGATATCTACCATAAAATTTTCTAGAGAAGAAACATATTTTGATATATGAGGCTGGTTCAATAAGTCCTTAGGAAAAGATAATAAAAGCAGAGTTGGATTTCGGAAAACCTCTGTTTATGCGACGACTTCTTGTGGTATATAAATTGCTTTCAGCCAAGCGATTCTTTCAAGGTTGGGAATAAAAGAATGTTAACTTGGGCCAAACCTGTCCAATACGACGAAAGATGGAAGCTTTGGAACCATAATTTCATTTCCGTCATTAGAATTTCACACTCATAGATTATTTTGATATGAAAGAATTTTTTCTACGCCAAATGAAGAGGTTTTTCTTTGTTTGAACTCTTCTTACAAGTTGAGCAAATGTACGGGTATAGATTTTTTTTTTTTGAGAAGATATTACTCTATACTCTCTCGTCATCGACAATTTTATGAACAAGAACTAGAATAATTATGAAATAATACGAATTATTTTCTCAGAATCACAGCAACAAATCAATATTATCTTCATTTTGGACTAAAGAACTGCCATTCTGAACTTGTATTCGGAAATGTACAGAAACCACATGTTCTAACAGAAGTTTCTGTGCTCTTCTGACTGCTTGATAGTGTCTTCGAACAATTCATTGAAAATTTTAGATTCTTCTTTATTTGTTCTACATATATGTACCTATTATTCTAGAGTTTCACAAAATAGTATTAAAATATTGTTAAGAAAAAAAAACCGTTTATTTGAAGATATATACATCCTATCCCATCATGGATTAGATTAGGGTTGGGGTGGCTTACAAACCTCTTTGACTGGTGATCGCTCTTAATCCTAGAAGTCGCCCTCTCACTTTGCCCTTGAAAATGAGGCTTATCGCCTTTGAGAGCGGCTCTTCAATGTAACTTCTCTACACATACTACTAGAATACTTGTCTTCGCCTGAACTAAGATTTCCTCTTCCTCAGAATCTGCAAGTAGCATTTTCTGCTACGCCTATGGTATACATATGCCTATTTAGTCTACAATGACCGGTCAGCAGATCTACTATCATTTTGACAGTTTTTAGTCAGCAGGTTTCTAGTTAATTGAGGCCTCTGTTCCACAATAAATATTATTATTATTTTTCGGCTACAATGCAGTCTGAGGAGCAAATTCTTATTCTTAAGCTCCTAATATGACCTGTCAAGAGTTTGCGGACGGAGAACTTAAAAGAATATGCTTTATGGGCTTTCATTTTATACAGCGTTGAGTCTATATTACTATGAAATTAGGCAATTAATATTATGCAGTTGAAAATAGGTAGTCAGCATCCATTTTATTAAACAATTCGTTTTTTTTTGGGATTGTCAAAAGGTAATTCAGGAGAAAGTTCAAGAATGGCGAGCAAAGGATTGAGAGCGCGTTAACTTCTCGGTGAATGGTAATAAAAGCGCACTTAAGCCATGTAGGTTTATTAGAGTTAAGAATACTGATTAGTTGAAGTATATGCAACTGTGGCACCCAAAAAAATTAGAACCATGGTGCCAATTCGGAGCGACAGAGTATTAAGTCGCAAAGAGCAGAGATTTAAATTGAATAATAAACAACAGTTGAGGATTCCACGAAAACACGAGCAAATCCAACTTTCGCCTTCAAATTCTTAAAATATATGTGTATAACCCTTTCGTGAAGCAAATAATATAGGTTAAACCTACATACATATGTATATACAGATGTACATATATATATACGGGCCACGTCATAGGAGCTCGCACCTTGTTCAACATGACACCATCGTACTTAAATTATTATATGTAGCCGGAATAATTCTTGTTCCGAAACGAAATAAGGATACCAACACGCGAACTGCACATCATCCATTGTAGGACATATATCGTAAATCACCTCGTTCAAAAGAAGTATCAACGCATCGCAAATAAAAGGAAATACATATATCGAATTAATGTCCTCCTAATGCTATTCCAACCACCTACATCACACAGGTATGAATATCTTCGTGTTAACATCTGCTAGGTGGGTATAGAGTTGCTCTTGGTACGCCCATTTCCCAGTCACAAGAACGGAATTTATGCATATGAAATTTATTCGCTAAATTATTGATCACCATTTTACACCGAGAGGTAGCTCGAAGTCTCCCGTTCCGTACGTGTAAAAGCGAGTAGCGAAATCCGTAGTGGTTCGATGTTCATTTGCATTGAACGTAAATTGAATAATGTGTAAATTCTGCTAGTTCGGGGCTGCAACGTTAGCTTCGATGTGTACGTATGGACCTGTGAAAACCAAAATATCGACTGTCAAAGCAAAATTAATGCGCGAAGTGAGTGCTGTACGTAGATTCAAGATGTTTGTTGTGAATACGAAACTAGTTACGAGTAGAGATGATTTATCGACGAATTGAATAATTGCACTTTGAGGACTAAAGCAGCTGTTGTTTGTCGAATCCTTGGAAGGATTTTATTAAATAGTTATGTAATAGCTTTCCTGCTAGCATAAATTTTGTGAAAACTAGGCTAGACGATGGCCGTAGAGATTGGGATTGTAGAGGCATGTACACAGGACTGTTGGAGTAATGGTTTGGGGGGCTATTGCTTATGATAGCCGATCACTACTTTTGTTTATTCGAGGCAGTATGATAGCTACGTCCTATGTTAATGATGTTCTACAAACCACTTTACCACCTTATCTAGATCGACAATTTCTCCAAGAAGCAGGCGTTAATATTTTGCCGTGGCCACCCCGTTCCCCTGATTTAAACTCCATCGAACATGTATGGTTTATAACGGAGGGAGGGGGCTATCCACTTTGCACCAGCTTCCACAAACTTCTGCACAGTTAATCAACGAAGTTCAAGTTGCTTGAAACGAGGTGCATCTCATTTTGTCGATGCCTAGATGTGTAGAAGAGTGTACTCAGCTATGGGGTGGCCAAACACATTTTTTTTTTCGTGTTACATGTTAATAAAATATCTTGCAAATGTTATCGTTTCATTTCTGATCTATCACATTGCCAAAAAATTAAGTTAATTAAATGATTCTTTCTGGGTGTAACACTTCTAATGTCACTGAGTATATATGTTCATACAATTATCAGTTGTCTAATAATATTTATTTTATTGGTTTCAGGAACGATCCTCATTTGGATGTAAGTAGAAAATTTACAATAATTAATAGTTGATAGATTGGTGGCAAGGACTGATTGGGTGAGTTGTGATCTTCCCAAACCTTCACAAATAAAAGGTTGCGGTAACTCGACGTGTCAACCATGATAGAGGCGAAAACCTTCTGACTATACAGACTATATTCTGCGATAAGACAGTGGTCATGCGGTGACAAAATTTGGAAATTTTGGAATGACTTGATGGGCACAACACTGGTATAAAACGGTTAGGTTGCACAGAAATGTGAGCAATTTTATTCGTGGCTTGGAAGGTTTGGCATTAGCAAAAAGTTTCCTACCCGTAGAAGTCTTCGTAATTAGAACAGTTAATTCCGAAAGTGTAAATTATTAAATCAAGTCTGCAGAAATTGCAGTTTTATTATCGCTTTGATAATGACAGCATTGCTATCGAAGCACATTTGCTACGCCAAACACTATCCAAGTGTTTGGCGTCCCTGTGGGTGAAAGTGAGGTAGGTTTTTTATTTCGGCAACAAGAGATCCAGTGAATACTTTCGAAACACTTGCAAGCTATCCAATATTACGTCACTAAATGTGAGAGTGAAGAGTTACAAATGTCTTATTTACGAGAACTCAACAGGATATTATTATTTTCTGAAGTGAGAGGCAAGACTTACTCTGCGTTTGTTGTCATTAATTATACAGGGTGTTTCCAAATAAGTGCGAAAGTTGCTAGAGGGTAATTTCTTGCCAATAATCAATGGGTATCGTTTTAAACCTCTTCAAATGCTCTTATCCTTGATAAGTTACACACTGTTGCGGGTTCTATAAATAAAGATGAATAATAATGAATATTTATTTATATGAATACTTCTGTAATTTTGTTGTGATCTTTTAAAAGGATGACATATGCAACCCCTATTCCCTTTATTACCAGAACTTTTTAACATAAGAAAATTTCTTGATTTAAAAATATTTGTTGAAAAGAATGATTTAGTACTAACCTATTTAAACTCTTGTGTTTTTTCCGTACAAACAATAAGTTTTTAATAAAAAAAAATACAATATCGTGCATGGACGTATCTTCTGAGAATGAAATCAAAAAAATCTAGTAGGTGATTGAAAAATCATAATATTCATAGATACATTGCTCATTGGTAGAATACGCCCTCAAAGGGCCATTTCTTTAACTCTTCTCATTTTTGGTGGCGTGTAACCTTTTAAGGACAAGCCTAGAGGTTTTGTTTACATGATAGTCCCCTTGAATTTTTGAGATGAAATTGCCCTCTAAACACTTTGGCACTTATTTGGAACCATCCTGCATATTAAGGGAATAAATAGAACAACTTCTATATTTAACCGTAATACTAATTTATATAATTACTCGCAGCTTTCTTACTACTAACTCTGAAATTTATTTAATTAACTTAATTAATTAAGTTTATTTTTCGTCTTATTATTTTATATACTATGTCAATACAGTAGACACGCGATAGTGTGAACCGGAAAAGACACGGACTGTTCACATTATCGATTTATTCACGTTAACGAAGGTGATACCTAATATATTTATAATAACAACAAAATAACTAAACTAATATATAAAACAATATATGTGACCTGCACTACGGAAAGGTACCTATCGTTTGAAATTAAGTTTGCGAGTAAGCGTCTGTTAAAGATAACAAGTCGTGTGCGTGCGTCGCGTTTGTGTTTGCGCTTCTACCTCTTCTTTTTTCGTCTTACCCTTGGCTCTCCACCTCTCTTTAGACTTTTACTATACAGGGTGTCCGCAAAATACAAAGCATGCTTTTAAGGGATGATAGCTACAACGATTTAGAAACAAAAACATATAATACACCTTGGGTCTATCTGTAAGCGTAAACGAGAAAAAAAATTATTTCTTATGTCACAAACTTCGACGCATACTGTGCACCGGCAGCTGATCAGTGCAAGATTTACGACGATTACAGGCGTGTGTTCTTGAAAATGGGCAACACATCGAGCCTTTCCTGTAATACATTTTCTCCTGTCTCTCAAAAAACTTCTTTTTAGGACCACCAATTTATCACAAATAAAAGAAAAGAACTCAATTTTGTAGTAGCCTTTACGAAAGAGCTTAAAGCGCCATAACATAATTACAGTAATTACATTTTTTTCATTCAATGCGACTTTTGCTCGATTTAAATTTTCATTTACCGATCAGAGGCTGCTATTAAATCCGCCCTTTTCACTCTAACTTCAACATAACATCGATTTTATTGTCATAACATTATTTAAAAAAACGCAAAGGTACCTTTATTTTAAAACGTATGGCCATTGACTTCGTACGATACAAGTTCAAGGTCGTATAAACAGATGATGCTTGGCTTGCATCTGCGCTTCTAGTGAATACGAGTACAATATGGTGGAAGAGAAATGACACCATGCTTTAATTTCAAAGTATTAAATAATTCGTTTTCATCGTTGTTTTCAGTTATTTTCAACCCTAAATTTTTTATATGGTTTTTTGGTTATTTAAGAAGCAATATGGATGAGTTTTCTTGTACAGTTTGACCAAATAAGGTTTTTTAAAAATAATTTTTTTTCTCGTTTACGCTTACAGATAGACCCAAGGTGTATTATATGTTTTTGTTTCTAAATCGTTGTAGCTATCATCCCTTAAAAGGATGTTTTGTATATCGCGGACACCCTGTACAGTGATGCTTTTTACAATAATTGTTCTTGTAAATTATTCAAGTAATTTCCTCTAAATAGATAATTTTGTGAACGTTGAACGGATTTTTATAATTAATGTTGAACTTTAAGGATGATTTCCAGCAAAAGTTTCAAATTTAGGAGTCTGCGGTTTGTTCCATTGAAAAATACATTCAATTTTGTATAAATTTCGATCAAAAAAAAATTGATTTTTCCGACCATAGGTACCTTTCCATAGTCCAGGTCACATATAGCATTTAATAAAAATATTAACAAATTAAAAAAGTTATAGGTAATCATTTTTTGCCGAAAAACAACAACATATTTGTTTGTTTTTGCCTATTTCTTATTCATTTAAAACAACTCCATCCAAAATATTCCTCCAACATTTTATTATAATTTACGGATTAAGATAGTTCCAAGCAACCATTAACTTCATTACTGTGTCCTTGATCAGCTTTTCTAAGCATCGGAAACATTCATGTAGTTTTGTTTTATAGTGGATACAAGACTGTTGCTGTAGTGAAATTTTGTAAATCTCGTAATGTTTGGTCCGTCAGTTGTATAAATCGTGTGACATTATGGGGGAGATACATTGTAACAATTTGCCCATACTCACGCTTCAATTCACCCCTAATGGGATGACATATTACAATTAGTTTAAATCCCTCCCATCCTCGTATTGGCAGGGTAATTTCTCCAGCTAACTTCTGCCTTCATCGTAATCCTTTCGGAAACCGCCAGTGTTGTCGAAACCATGCTTTAATAGGTTGCCATTCTTGTAATTATTATAATAATAATAATAATAATATTTGTTTATTGGCGATAAAATATCTACAACATAATTAACAAAAAAAATTAAAAATTGTACCTAATAACAATATCGCCAAAAGGTACGGGATCAGCTGCAAGCAAAACGAGCAGCTGCTCTGACTCCCGAACCATAAAAAAGATAATTGAATTAAACTAAATTAACAAAACTAAAACCAAATTCGAGTCACAATACACACAAGCTTAGAGAAAAATAAAACAAAAAATAGTTGCAGTTGTAAGTTGGTACGCATCCACTATATCGGATCAGAAAGACAGATAATATTTTTTAAGTTTAGTGGCGAATGATGGCGGACTTAACCCCCTCAGGAAAACAGGAATTGCATTATAAAGTTTGGCAATGCAGTACGAGTAAGATCGTTTAAAGAGTTCCAGGTGATGAGAGGGAGGCGTGAGCAAACCCTTAGATCGCACATTCACACTATGAACGTCAGTCCTGAATAATATTTTACGGTGGAGATACGTGGGTTTCTTGAAGTGGATGACCTTGTAATAGAATGTAGTGGCGAGAAAATTTGCTCTAGTTGTCATATCAAGCCAATTAGCCCATTTTAGTGTGTGAGATATGTGTTCAAAGCGCCGAATCCCGTATATGAATCTCAGGCATGCATTTTGCACTCGCTGTATGCGCAATCTGTCAACCGCATCCAAACATGGGTAGTATACATTAATGCAGAAATTGAATTGGGACAGGACAAGAGACTCGCACAATAGTATTCTTACATCTCGACACAAGCACTCTCTGCTACCATAAAGAATTTTCAGCTTGTGATAAGCCGATCGGATTAATTGAGAGATGTGCTTCTTGAACCGTAGCTGTGTATCAAGGTAAAGCCCCAAATTGCGCGAGCACTCAGAAATAGACAGCGGAATATTATTCAATGTAATTTGAATATGTGGAAGGGCGGCGGCCCTAGACGAAGCTCTCCCAAATACCAACACCGACGACTTACCAGGATTTATCAACAAAGAATGATGTGAGGACACGAGAGCTATAGATTGTAAGTCAGCATTAATATTCTGCACTGCATTGTGTACATCAGAAAGAGCAAACGAGTGATACAGCTGGGTATCATCAGCATATAGATGGTAGGTGCAGTGATTCAGACATTTGATAATGTTGAATGAATAAATACTATAAAGCAGCGGCCCTAACACACTTCCCTGGGGTACGCCAGAGACGATAGAACGCAACGATGACATCTGGCCATTTAAGCAAACGCTCTGACTACGTCCCGATAAGTAAGCTCTGAAAAAATCAACCGATTTCCAGGAGAAACCAATATAGTGTAGGATGGAAAGTAGCATACCATGGTTAAGCGTGTCAAATGCTTTACTGTAATCCAGCAGCACCAACACAGTGATCTTATCATTATCAATGGCCCTAATTATGTTTTATCTTTGATTCCAAAACGCTCTAATTGTATGACTTTGTCCCATCCGTAGCCTTAGTGGTGGTTTACGTTTTATACGACCCCAATTTTAACTTCTGTTTATTTATCCATTTGGAGATTCTCCCTAAAGCTTTGTTATCAGGACATATAAGCTTAACCTCACAGATCATTTGAATATATGATTCTTCTGTCTCCATTTCCAAAGCCCATCCTTAGCACGCTCTCATAAAAGATGTTACACAATGTTGGTCCAAGGATATCTAACGTGATTTCTCTGTGATTGGCTTTTCCCGTCTTTTTAGTTTCTGTACTATTAAGTTCCAAAACGCCGAGTCGTTCTTGTCATGTCATTGGTGCTAGACACAACTGGTGTATTCTGAAATCTTTACACTAATACATTTTATCAGATTTATGAAGAAAGTAAATTGAAACTAACTTGAAATGCATTGCAACCAGCAGCATTATCGATCCACAAAAGCAAAATTTTAGCTTTTTGCATCACTAGAAAAGTTGTTACCGCGGAAACAACATACCTCGTTTTTATGAGAGAATGCATACGAATAAATGCGGCGTGTATACAGAACAATTCTATCCACTTTAAATATTTGCAGAATTTAACATTCCGAAACGTCAAAATCCCTCATCACAATTTACGGCGGCGGGCGTCGTTTCCCAGCCGATGCACGCCGTATACAATCAACATGTCGAAACTTCATTTGGTATTAAAATTCTGTTCTTCTTCGAATGCATTCCCGAAATGCGGCTGTTGCGAGTGCCTTCTCTGTATATTATTCCAGCTGTGAGCAATATCTGAAATGTTGCAACTCTACCGCTCTGCCTTCCTCCATATTCAGAAATGTTATTATTGAATAGCGTCAACGTTAACACATGGATTCGTGAAAACAATCAAAGATTGTATGTATGCGTAGTACGTGTATGTATCTCTGTACATACATGCATCCATACATATGTGTATGTATGTATGTAGATATGATAGATATACTTGATATGCAGTTGGATGTGATTTAAGCTAATTGAGGTTGTAATTCGAATTCTAACAGAACTGAATACATCTGCATTAAATTGTGGTTAACTGTTAGTGACGGTATTGGTATTTGCATCTAACTTTAACACAAACAAATAAGTAGTAGTATGTAATACAAATAATTTGCACACCCAGAAATGCTGGGATAACATCATTGAATAAATTGACCAACTTTATGTTTTTGTCGTCTGTTTTGACTGCGTTCATAACAGGTACTTATTAAAAGAATTGTTTTCGTTTTCGTCAGAGTATTTCAAAGAAAACCACTTTTTTAATATAAATTATAGTTCAGGTTAATTTCATAAATTCTGCAGCGTTCACATGATTATTATGCCTTCGTTAAAAGATTGCTATCATCCTTAACATTACAAGAATCTACATGATTGTGATAACAATCGCTTTCGAATCCTACCCACGCTGCAACCTCATATTTATGCGCATCAAAAGAAAATATTATCTCTCTGACATTTAACTAATTTCCCGTATAATTCGATAATACCGTGAAGGAATCCCGTTCCTTTTTCACTTCTGAAATAATTACCACGAATAATTCTATATAACGAAGCGAGCCCATTCGGCAACATACATTTAACTGTTCCATTGTTTTGACTGGGTATCCGTGCGAAATTCGTACCATGAAAACTGTCAAAAGTAATCAACGCTGATAAGAAATACGATCGCTAAAGTCTCGGTAATTATATTAAAAAATGACTTATTATCCGGTCTTCTTGCTCGTCTCCTTCACCTTCTCTTCATACGTGAGATGCACAGTGTCGTCTTCTTTTATGAAATGACTTCGCCCGAGGGCTGGCATTTTATGCTGGGCCCGAAACGTAGACAGCCATGTGTGTATGTACGTGTAGGTAGGTCATTTGCATTGTTGGGGAGATGGGCAGATCGAATTATTATTCCCACAGCGCTGAATTATAAAGATAATGCCAAAGAAAAATTTATAGTGGCGAAAATAATTATAGGTTTCGGATCTCATTACAAATGTAAAGCGAATTCAGTAAGTCTTTTATGCACGTCGGCATATTAACCGAATAGCTGAGTGACATATGTATGTATGCCTGTGTCTGCATGCCAATACGCGTACTTATCGACAGAAATAAGGAATATAATTATCGGCTGTCTGTAATGATGCCGGTATTAAAAAATTAAACAAGATAAAAGCCCAATTGAATAAATGAATACACCACTATTAATGCAGATTAATTCATAGGTGATGTATTGTACTCTGAAGTATGAAATTATGAAAGAAAGACAGCACAATTCTTCATTGTTAGTATTAATTTATTGCGATAAGTGCGTCATATTCAGCGTTTGTATCAGTTGGAATCAAATTATCAACAACTGATTCGAGCAGTTTGTAAATAAAACACTCAAAAGAGCTTTTGCTTTGTTATTTTGTTGTAGGCCATTATAAAGACCAAGCTCTATGTTGCTGAACCTTGCCCAAACGATCTGATCTACTTCTATCTTCACTTCTATTCATTATCAAAATACTTAGAAATATAAACAATAGTAACAACTGAAATACATAATATTAATGCCTCAGTGGGTTAGTAAAATTAAAATTCCATAACTATTCAATTTTAAGCTGTTCAATAGAATAGCAGTAAAAAATAAATACACTGCCGAGCATAAAATTAGGGTCAGGTCGTACTTTGAAATTGTTACCTTACACCCTCCGTGTTTGTTCATTTCTGGCTTTGGTTTAAGATCCTCCTTTTTACGATTAATTGAATCTTATTTAATCGGTAGATGTAATTATGTCCACTATAATGGCTATAAATCGTTCAGTTTTGTTCCATCATCGGGTGTGCGGCAAGGTTCAAGCTTAGGCCCTTTACTGTTTGTTTTATATATAAACGAGCCTTTAGAAAATTTATCCTGTCCTGTACTTGCGTATGCAGACGATCTTAAAGTGTATGGGTCTATAGCTATGACGTTCTACACTTACAGGACAATATTCAATACATTATCGACTGGTGTACTAGATTTAGGCTAAAATTGAATATTGGCAAATGTTGTTTTGTGTCCTACACTCGCAAGCGGAATCCAACTGCATTTGTTTATAGTGTAAATAGTCATTTATTGAAGAAAGTTGATACCTTCAATGACCTAGGGGTACTCTTGGATTCTACGATGAGCTTTTCTCCACATATTGCAAAGCTTTCCTTGTCTGCATCCAGAACACTGGGCTTCGTTATACGCGTTTCGCGATTTTTTCAATAGGAGCAACTGTCTTTAGCAGTTAAAGACGTTAGTTTTTACATTCGTTGTTAGTAAGTTGGAATATGCATCACAAGTTTGGTCACCGCACTACATCTACCTTCAGCTTTCAATTGAGAAAGTACAACGTCGCTTTCTTAAATATCTGTTTCTCTCTCTAGATCTAACATCCTTACTGCTTCACCACTTGCTACTATGTGTCGTTCTGCCGACCTCCATTACAACGATATATTCTTTGGTTCTATTGATGAAATGTAGTTTTATTTACTTATTCATTCTTTTTTTTCTTTTTTTATTGTTAGTTGTATGTATACATATACATATTTCTTGTCCTATTACTGGTGTTAAACTGTTGCACAATAAACCATTATTATTATTATTATTATTATTATTATTATTATTATTATTATTATTACTATTATTATTATTACTATTATTATTAACTTGCAATTTAGTCACTACAATTTTGGATGAGTGGGTTGGTGCATTGTTGTACCAAGATTAATTGAGGTTTTGATTTAATTCTTACTGAAGCGAGCTGATAATTCCTGTGATAATACTCGGTCCTGTGATATCATTTCTTCTGAGAGAATTCTTCATTAGACATCTCCAAAATTGTTGATGGTAATAACTTCTTCCGCCAACGATTTCCACTATCTTCAAAACGGCGTTACCAACGATAAAGAATTTAATTAACATCACCAGTACTTCTCGATCTACCCTCGTATAACTAGGAATTCAATTTCTGCGATCACGTATTTCGGAAGCAAATCTTGTATCAACGTGTCCGTAGAAGGAGACATTAATTTTGTATTCTATAGTACGCACGGTGTAAGGCGGTAAGGTGAGCTTTTGCTATTCAAAGACATACGGCATGTTCCGGGTGCGGGCGGTCTTGTTTAAATAGCTTCCGATGACGCGCAACCGAGCAAAAGCACGCGGCATCTGCAGCACGTGATGACATTTTGAAGGCCTCTCGCGAACGCGTCGTCGTACCTACAATGTATGTATGTATATACTTAAGCATACATGGCAGGTACATGTGTAGATATACGTGTGTATAAAGCACGGATCTAGATTAGCGAAAACTTGAAACGGTTTCGCGATCTTTCAGGGTACGGGTTGACTAGCGTGTGAGTCTAGAGCTAAGCTTAATCAATATATCGCAGAATAATGTAGAATTAAGTCCGCTATTATCACAATTTCCGAAATAATCTTTCGCGTATGTTAAAGGAACTGCTTATTGTAAATCTTTTCGAGCTTAAAAGCTTACAATTATGGAAATGAAAGTGGGTGTTATAGTCACGCAGTGTATTTCTAACACATCGTTTCGAACTTGTAGTCAAATTTACGGCGCAAATGGCCAACACCTTCTAAGAACTAATTCTTCAAGCATATCCATATGGTTGGTTGAATAGCCTCAACATTCAGATCTTACTTCGTATATCTTCGTGACAACTGGCAGTAAGAAAAATCGCTAATTTTCACCACTAAACACCTTAATAAAGTTCCCTGACAACCTGTTCTTCAACGCTAGTAAAGCGTAGAAGTTTATACAATTGATGCATACTTGTTTGCACGTTTATAGGTGTCCTTTTTGATAATGCACAATGGCCAAACCCCGACTGGGTATTACAGCGCTCAACTAATGAACTACAAATCGTTGCTTATGTATAATGCGTAGTGCCTTTAACTATAATTCACGCTTATTTAGCCTACGCGAGTTGTGCTCTAGCTATACCGAACTGGTTGCTAGTGGTGGTGTATCATATTTTTGTAGCATACAAATATTATGCAAATGGTAAGTGCACGTATAGGAACAATTAGGGTGGCTATACAAGAGTGGATTTGAATTGCCTATTATTATGCACAACTTGCAAAGTTGCACCTTATATTGCCTGTATAAATACTCGCGTGGGGTTTCAAGAGTACGTATACAGGCCTTATTCAACGTTATATTAAACATTGAATCCTGAAAAATGTATTGTATAAATATTTTTTGTACTACTTGTGTCGTATTATTTGATTTATTGTAAGATGAGTGCTTTACTTAGAAATATCTGTTTATTTTTAATGGAATGTTAAAAGTACGTAAATATATTTTATATTTTTGTCACTTTAAAAGGTATAACATGACGTATTCAAATCTAGAATTGGTATTTACTCTAATATATCTCGACAATACCGACAATCAAATACGTTACAATGCATTTGACTACATTTATCTACAACTGAATACCAAAGGGTTGACTCATAACTTCTTACATAAATGTATATTTTATCATTTACACACGCACATATGTATGTATTAGAAGAGCTTTCAGTACCTACACATGGATCCTTAAGGCACATATATTCACAATTTCTATTGTATTTAAGTAAGCAACCGTATATTGACACCATATCTTAAGAGTGTGTATTAGTGGACACAGTTATCTGAATTAGAGTCCTTTAAATTGTCAATCTGGGAAAAACTATTTAATGCAGCTATTGAGTCATATTCGCAAAAGGACGAAGAAGACATAATAATTCTGGAAAGGAAGATAATAAGAACGATAATGGGACCATTAAAGATATCGTAGGATGAGTATAGAAGTAAAATGAACCACGAACTGGAACGGGAAATAGGGGAAGATGTTGTGAAGAGAATCAAGAAGCAGAGGGTGAAATGGCTTGGTCATGTGTGGAGAGCAGGAGAGGAACATAATATAAAAGCAATGTTAACATGGAGACCTAGTGGTAGAACAAGAAGAGGACGGCCTAGGACGAAGTGGATAGAAGAAGTAGTCAGGGACCTGAAAAACGCAGGCGTTAGAAACTGGCAGAAAAAGGCGATGAATAGGGATTTATGGAAGACAATAAGCCTGAGGGTATGAAGTAACAAATTGGGATTGATCCACCTAGTACACAGGATCTAGAGATCTTTGAAAGAAGAGGCATTGCTTCTTAGAGGAGTGTAGAGCCATTATATATATATTGAGTCATATTCAGCATCAGCTTAAACTTACGGATACCACTATTGCTAGTCTCTGAATTGTATTTTGGGAGGAGGGTCTTGTCTACCCGATTTATTTATCCACCCATTCTGTTACCACTTTAACGCAGCCCTGCATATGCTAATAAACGAAAGAGTCATTGCTGGATAAACAGCTTAGGTGTAAATTGAAAGCCTTACAAGTTTGGGTGTGGCGGCCGGGAGTTCTTCAGGCCGTTAGATCTTGAAGGTTGTAATGTGTCAGCAGTCAATTAGATGTCAGATGTCATATCTTCAACTGAACCTAAATCTCGGCATAAATGGTATTACTCATCAGAATAATTGTTTTCACTGGTGGCGTTATGAAGCCTGGCCGAGGTAATGGCTTCGACTATTCTCGATAAATAAAGCATATCAGTCTGTAATTTGGTGGAAGAAGCGGATCCTTACAAGGCTTTCTCTCCATAACGGCATTTTAGTGTTTTCAGAGACACGACAGTTTCGTCAGATTCTGCAGGGCCTTACGCCAGTTTTTGGGGCCTTGTCATTTTTCTGTATATTAATTTAATGTGAGACTTCCTCCTGATCCCCGATGCAAAACGCTTCACCATGCTTAGCAGCAATATTCTTACATTCCACCCTTACGGTGTAAAGGGCGGTGTCGGTTTTAGAAGCCATAAAATGCGCTCTAAGTGTTTTCTTCTGTGGTTGGGCTATTTCCATCGTTTGTAGAATTTTTATAATCCGACGTTTCGACAGCATATAAGCAATATGGAAAACACTGTCAAATTCACCATGGAAAAAGAATCGGAGGGTAAGATAACTGGATAACGTGAACCAGAGAAGGAAGGTTTGTATATACCCAAGTACCATGTGAACGTGGAAGAACATACATCGGAGAAACAAGCAGACCCATGCAAGTCAGAATAAGAGAGCACCAAAAATTGGTTCGATTAGGGAAAATGGAGAAACCACGCTTTACGACACGTGCCTGGGAAGAAGATCACAGACTTGAATGGGACAAAGTGAGAATCCCGGCAAGAGAGAAACATTATATAAAAAGAAAATTAAAAGAAAAAGCGTATTTGGCCACAACACCAAATGCCATAAGTACACCAAGCTTGGATATCAAAGATGTCTGGTTACTTATGATTAAAAATAGCCTAAGCAGAAGACCGGCAACCACGATACCAGAGGCAGAATAACTGGTGACGTATAAAAGACATGATGAGTAGAAGAACTGCCGAAATGTCGGATAATAAAACTCCTGCAAACGATGGAAATAGCCCAGCCAACAACTTCAGACACGTTCTTTCTGGAAATAATGAGATCTGCCTATCATTTTGATGAATTTACTCTGGATTTATATTTTTTTACATTTTTTCAGTATGTTTAACAAAAACTCTTTAATAACAGCTTATTTGACAAGCGTGGGTTAGTAGTAACACATTAATTTTGTAAAACATTTGCTTCTTGGTTAACTGATAATTTCAAATTAATAATCGCTAATGCTAAGAGATACTAACAAATCTAGCTAAAACTAAATTTCGCCAAACTAAGAATTCCGATTTGGTAATTCTAACTCGAACAAAGACTCACTTTGGCCGACTGTACATTTTTGAGAATTAAGTTACTTCTTCGTAAACCGTCCAAAACAACCAATGAAATCTTATCTAACTAATCTTCGATGTACCTACGCCAAAATTTTCGTTATTATTAAAAGTATTAAGCATTTGAACTTGTTATCTACTTGTAAATACAGTGCGAGCAACAAAAATTGAAGCCTGCTACTTCTATACTTGTTTCTAATTTTATCAAAACTATCTTCCTATTAGACCTTTACCCATAATGCGTTTGAATTTGCTGTCAAGTAGTGTATTACTCTGTCATTTTATCTATTTATGTAACAATGAGAGGTTATGTTGAGTATTCCTACGCCTATGTATAGTTCGTTTCACCATATTATTTACTTTGGCACGCTTCAATCTTTCTTGCTCGCATTGTAGATCACTGTCAACGAATCATTGCAGAATTATTATTATTATTATTTACAAAAGTATCTCTTTTGTTTGCGGTTCTTGCTGGATATTGTCAGCAAAAGTAGATTGGCTATCACCAACGGATACGTTCATCTATTGCGGTTAATTGTATAATTATTTTGAATTTAATATTGGTCACATAGGTGTCCTTTAGCGGTTAATCAGAAGAGAGCTTAAGTATGGCATTTTGGAATACATTTATACCAATTTGGAAGTGACTGCTTTTAGATGGACATTCTTGAAGTGACTTGTGAAAATTCTTCTGTGACAATGTGAAAATTTTTCCGCGATTTTATGAAGGTCATGTTTGGATTTCTATAGTAAGCTTGATATGCTCAATGGATGACGTCGAATAAGAAAACATGATGCCTTCATTACTGTAGCCAATCAGAACGAGTAGAATATTGTTTTTTTTTGTACTCAATATATTAATGCAAGTAGTGGATAAAATGTCTTTGTATATCTACAAATTCTTCCTGCAAAATAGTGGTTACTGGCACAAACGTCCTTAAACTGATCGTAGTCAAGTGCTGTCCACGTTCAGCACTAGCTCTAGACACCGCCTCAAATTGCTTGAATCATTTTGAAAGGAGAATATTTTGTCGTCTTTACCTTTTAACCAGTACTCCCACCGGCTTCGTCATTATTATAATATTTTGTGATGCATATTTGTGTTTTTTTGATATCATCTAGAGAGCATTGAAGTATGCAGCTAAATTTTAGTAGAGGAGCTCATTCTGGTGGTCGTGGAATAAAAAACCAAATTATTGGGAAATTATGGCATTTTTGTGTTGTTTTAGTTGTATTTTTTAGTGTCTAAAATTGGAGTTACCTTTCACCAGGAAACTTAACACTAAAATGAGTCATACGTCAGATAAGGAATTTTTTAATTGTGTGTGCTGTTTTTTCTGCTTATAAAACTTAAAAGGGTTTCCTAAAAACGCTTGTGTTTAGCAATTAACGGATTTTTTTCATAAAACTTCCAAAGTTTCTGAATCTGATCTCAAATATCCAAAAAACCTGCATTTAAATAAATGATTGAATTTATCGTATCTTATGTTTCCTTATTAATATTCTATTTTTCTTGTACTTAGGCAATTTTGTACACTACCGTACATATTCACGTATCCTCACGTAGGTGAGGTGACATTTCGATAAAAGCAGATTAAATAAATATTTGTCACTGGTTCTCGCCTGCTGCTTTTTGGATTACACAAGAAATACGTACTATGTATGTATGTATGAATATAGCGCCAGTGGTAATATTATACCACACAAAGTGTTTTTCTTTGTTCATTCGTAGGTGGATTTAGTATTATTATCGGAATTGGTCGCCGACAAAAGCTCCAATCTAAGAATTCTAAAACGCCGGATTCTTATACACCATTTAAGGTTCCTTGCAATTAGTTATCGCTAGAACGATTCTATACGCTTTTAAGTACCCTAGCTTGAACGGTTTAATAAACTGTTTCACGTATATGTACATTATTAGTCATCCCCTTAAACGTAAATGTACTACTTGAGCATTATATTTTCTTCGTTCTTAATTACAACGACATATCCTAATACTTTCTCCGACGTTAAATAGAATTTGTCTTTCTGTGACATATTATTTGACGTAGGTCTCTCTCTCTGAAACAGCGTGCATATAGCAGGCTCTGGAATTTAGCGACGAAATTAAATTCTACGCTAACTCCCTGCATTTGACGTTAAATAATTTAGCGCTCCAACTGAACAAATAGTGTGAGAAACAAGTGCCTAATAGACCGCCGTTGTACAAATGTGAATTAAATGCTGCCGCGTGAAGTTTACAGGAGTGAACTAACGATTAATTTAAATAATCCATGTTTACGTTTTCTGCCGCTGACATCGAGCTAATATAAGTTTTGTTGAATTGCATTAGAGTAAACGATATATGTATACAATTATATTAAATTTATTAGAATTGCGATGTGGAGGTGTAAATAACATCGTAAATAGTTGTAGCTGATAAATCGAGTCAGTTAATTTCGTGTTTAAATTTTAAATTCAATTTCGAATAACCAATGAGTATTCCCTTGTTGGCTACAATGTTAACATGTAGATTTCTATCACATTTTCACAAATAATTTTTCGATTGAAAACCTATTGTTCGTATTTCTAAGTTCTAACTCAATTGTCACCTTAAATCCAACATTGAATGTACGAATTTTAGATAATTGACAGGAAAAAGAAAATCAAATGGCCATGTCAACCTCTTCTTCTGATTGGAACCTTTTCCCTGTCAAATGTTTTTTTCCGTAATTACACATCGCCAAATCCAGTGGGTAAAGAGTTGAGATCTTCTATAATTTTGATTTTGTTTTTCGCTAAGCGAAGCCTTATCATGATGTAACATGATTCTCCTTCTTGCCACTTTACTGAATACAGTAGGCAAACATTTTTCATCATACCATTTAGCGGTAACTGTCCTCTGATATAATGGTTCCTTTTTCATTGCTTGATGTTTTTTGACCATCGTAGGCGTTTCCTCATCTTCATGTCTCCACACTCGGCTTTCTTGGAGAATAGAAACATCAAAAAACGGTATGTACGATTCATCGCCAGTTACAATTTTAGAAAGAATTTGATTGCTTCCAGCATTCAACATATCGAATGTTTGTTGACAAATTCTAACTCGTTCTGCCTTCTGTAAATCTGTCAGATGTTGGGCTACAACCTTTTTCAAATGTGAATGATCGTACAATGTTGATCCCACTTGCAACGACCCAATCATCAGGTTGGACTCGGTTGTCTTCCTCCACCCTCTTCTTCACTTTAGGAGTGTGTTTTTGGGGTGAACAGTAGCTTAAAGAAAGCCAGTTCTTTTTCTGTGTACCACCGACTTGCAGCCTTGTTCAAATTATTTATATCATCTATAAACAGTAGCCACTGATGGCGCGAGATCTCCAAGTGCAGATTTTCCTCACGTTCATACGTGCTCAAGCCTTTCTTGAAATCATAATAAATCATTATCCGAAAGTTCTCTTGTGATAATTTAATTTTTTCGATAACAGAAACTTATTTTATGGACTGTTTCTCAGTCGCTATTTAACCAAATTGCACAAACTAAACTGCAACTGGCAGATAAAATACTATCAATAATTATAATATAAATCCATCTCAAGCTAACAATAGTAGATCTTTGGTTTATCAAAAAGAGGAGGCTTTCGTTGGATGGATTACTCCTACAGAAACAGTTATTAGGTATTATTAGGTATTTCATGAGGAAATTACATCAAACTGCCTAAACAAAACATGCAGCCTCTAATTAAGTCATAGACCAATAATTTGTATAGGTATTGAAGTCTATCTACGCCTCACTTTAGATCCATACTCTTTCATCTCTGCCCATTTCTATACAATTCTTATCAAACTGTACAATATTCCATTGCTGCCAAAACGTGAATTCATTTTTCATCAATGACAAAAAAGAAATAGTCAAATTGGTAAAGGCTCAGGTCACACTCCTTGGAGGATGGCATCTACGTTTGCAGACTTTCATTCTTGGTCAGACGAAGGTGAAGCTCACAAGAGCAAAAGTTCAGATATTGGTGAGGTCAACTGTATTTAATGAAGAATATATATAAAATTTAGTGTTTGCATTCGGAAAACTTTTATTGAAATATTTAATATGAGAAGTATTTGACGACGAGTATTCCGGCCCAGAAGTCTATCTGTTTAATCCTCACCGCAGCATCTTCATCAGCATCTGAAGTTTTGCATAGTGCATTGAAAAATTGTGCACTTGCTTTTTCCACATTTGGGAAACTAGAAGCAGCATTCTTGGTCGATATATATGGTAGCTATCTATGTACACTAACTTCTATTCAAAGTTCATTGTTGATATAAAAACACATAGAATATTGATTGACCCATATGATTCGACAAGTATTATAACGGGCGAAATTCTGCATACATCGTCAGTATCCTATCAATATTTGACAGTAGATAGCTGTGTTAGTGTAGTTAGAATAGTTTGAATACGATCGCTAGTGCTGTCTACATATGCCACTATTTTGACGGCTGTTACGCAAGATGGATACGATTTAATAATATTTAGTGCAGGACCATGAACTTCCATCATTTCGAGCTTTTTAATTAGGATGTGATGACGTTTAAAATAAGAAGTTTTAGTACTATTAGGGAGAAAGTTATCCAAAAATTATTCCAAAACTTTTATTTCAAATAACAAGACTTCAAGCGGTATGGCATTTAACACATCTGTCATATTCTTTGGATGCTCTTCATAGTCCAATGTTCTCCTTTGAAGACATTTTTAATTTGGGGAAAAGAAAAAAATTCAAGGATTAAGATCAGGCTAATAAAGAGGTAACTTATTGATGTCGAAAATTTGGCAATTGAAATAGCTGTGTATTACGGAATGATTTCATTGTGGAGCATCTATTTGTCTGCAGTGGCTGATGAATTGAGCTTTTAAGAAAATATTTGTAAAGAACTCGGTTGTGCTGGATTTGATCTTTGATTCGTTCATTCGCACTTTCTTCATTCGGGCAGAATTCTCAGTATACAACTGCTAGATTTGTCACTTTGTATTAGGATCGTATTAAAAAAATGTAGGTTTCATCACCTGTCGTGTAAAGGTATCGGGATCTTGGACAATTCTTCAAAAAAATCATCATTATCAAAATTTGTTGAATGATTGAATTGTAATTGGTCTCCTATTATACTCATTGTAACAATGATCTGATTCTACAAGAGCCCCACACAATTCAAGTTTATTTTCCATCAGTTCTCAATAATTTGTGTAGGCGCGAAATTTGTGCTCCTGATAAGGATGCATGCCCTAAGTTTGATACAAGTTTAATGGTATAAATTGTGTTAAATTCCCCTACTCCATTCTATTAACTTAATCACCGATAGTGATCTCAACAGTCATATAGTCAAATTAGATTCAAGTTTTGGTGAAACCACTGCGTTGTCAAATCGTTTACAATTGTGCCACTATAACACGGCTCCTAATAAGTAGATCTACTTCTAGAACAAAGACAATATTGCAATTATCATACAGTCTATTCAAGGGTGATTCCTAATATATGCGACAAATTTTAGGAGCTGATTCTTGGAGTTATTTTAATCATAAAAGTTCATAAGAACATGCGTCCAAAACCGCTTAGTTCTAAAGTTATACAATGTTTAATAGTAAGTTAACATAATGTTTTTATTATAAATTAACAAAATAATTAGTAAAACAAAATTAACTTATACTAACTGTTGAAAATGACCCCCTCCAACTGCAATCCAAACTTCTATCCTTCGGTGTATTGACTGGCGAGTCCGTTCTAAAATACCAGGAGTTTTGTGGAATTGTTTGAAGAGCTGCGGTGATACGATTTCTCAGTTCATCGATATTTTCTTTGGGAGTCGTACAAACTAATGATTTAAGGTGATCCCAGAGAAAAAAGTCCAAAGAATTCAAGTCTGGAGACCGAGGAGGCCACAGTTGTGGACCTCTCTGTCCTATTCACTGATCTGGATACGTATTGTGCAAAAACTTGCGAGCAACTAACCTAAAATGCGCTGGAGCACCATCATGGATAAAATACGTGTGTAATCTTAATTGCATCGGAACTTCTTCTAGCAGTAGTGGTAGCTCCTCTTCAAGGAAATTGCGGTATACCTCGCCATTTAACAGCATCGGTCAAAAATGTGGACCTATCAAGTGATCTCCAACTATGACCAGTCCACACATTGACAGAGAATTGATGTTGATGACGGGGCATTCACTATT
>SMLS01058185.1:0-14548 GCA_004785975.1 Popillia japonica
TTCATCAATTAATTTGGTACAAATACCTGTATCTAATTTAACAAAAGTTATAAGAAAACATGAAATGATGTTAAATTCCATATCATATAATCAAGGACAACATACTGTATCAAATTATATTATTTACTCTATGTTAGCTGTCTTATTCCTAATTATTTGTGTTTATTCGATTAACAGAAAATTTGTGTCGTCCGCACAATCTAAAAGCAAACAAATTCAAGTTCAACAGGATATAGCACTGCAAGAATTACCGCAGCTATAGCCTCGTAATTTTGCATCTTAGGCAGGAGGAGTTAGATTGTCTATAACAATGTAGCATCTGAATAAGCATAAGATAACGCCATCCGGCTCTGTAATAAACAATACCTGATATGATATTTTTCAACCTATATAATATATGAACTATTCATTAAGAATTAGTCTTAGTATATTACGCGTACAGTTAACTACGTAAATTAAGTCTCAAATGTATACTGTGTAACCCTTTGCCGAGACCAAATAAAAATTTGTTTTAAATACTTTCGTGGAAGTGTTTATAACTCATATGTCCATAATTGTCTTTTGTAATACACTGCACCTATGCTAAATTGTGAGGTAGGTAAATTTAGTTGAAGCTGAAAGACACTACCACGTTAATTTTCTGAATTTCTAGCACGTTCTTTATCAATTCGTTTTTAATTAGGTATAGGCTTTTTATGCTAAAGCTACAGGTTTTTCTTTTTCTTGTTCTTTCGTTTTCCCTTCGTCCTCATGAGGCACAGATTGAATGTCAGTTTGAAGCTTATCACAAGTTTTATAAGTATCAATGCTAGGGTTTTTTTATCTTATATCGTAGTTCATTACATGTTTTCACGTACAGTGAATAACACAATGGTTTTTCAATACCTTCGCTTCTCCTTTTAGCTACATACAAGTCATACATTTTTGCAATGGTCAATGCAGGTTATAAATACAATTTTTAGATATGAGTAGTGATTCTCAGACTTTCGTAAACTACTCATATGCGTTATTGCTTCTATGCGTTCTTCATCTCTTACATTTGCTGACCTATATTTTCCACTTAAATTTTCTCCTAGAACTGCAGTTCTAAAGGTCCTTTTTTATATTACAATGTCAACCTTTCCTCTTGTACCTCCATGGACTTGTTGAAATATTATCTTGCAGATATTTATTTCCTTTCCATCTACAGTTACAAAATATCGGGCTGTGATTTCCCTGTCCTTTATTATGCCATTCTTGTTTCCTCCTTTTCGTTCTGCGGCTTTTTGAGACAACTGTCTCTCACTCAACTGTCTGTCGCTCAAGCACTGGTCTTTACTAGTGACGCTTTTTAAAACTTTATCAAATATGAATTTCTGGCTCTCAAGAGAGAGCCCTTTAGCACATTTCATTCTACAGCAGTGTGTAACAGGCACAAATTTCTTTGCTCGTTCTAAAACACCTTTTCTGATTTAATATTCCTTGCCTTTTAGCTTCTGTTTTTTCACTAATTTTCTATTGATTAACTTTTTAACATGATATGTCAGACATAACTAATTTTGGCAAAACTTATAGAAACTTTGGAAGTCGTATGAAATAATGTCAAACTTGAGTAGCACGCATGTATTTTAGTTGTTGACTTGTGAAATTCTGTCATATGAACTATTGAACAAGAACGGAAATCATAATCCACAGGTTATCACTTTTGCTGTTGCTTGGAAACTCTTACAGCTAGATCTGGAGGGTAAATGGAAATTCGGAAACTCGTAAGTCATGCTTTTCATTTCTTTGCAAGGTTACAAGGGATTTTTTCTCCGTTCGCATACATTTGTATCGTAAACAATTTTGTCAATGGTATAGCTTCAGCAATTTTATTAAATACTTAGCTTCGTATTTTTCACTTCCTCCTTATTATAAAGGTTTCTATTTACAAAACTGCAAGACTGTTTTGTTTACATTTTGCACAATAAGTACTGAGAACATTTTTGTTTACTTGTCCTATTATCCACAGCATTTGTTTATAGTGAATTTCGTCTTGAATAAATACTTGTTGGTCAAATCATCAAAGAATCGTGACGTATGCACACGATGCATATTTGACAATTCCAATGGAATATTGCTGTCAATTTCGAAGTTTGTAAAGTTTTCAAATCCACTGTCTTGACGTTCGGTAATAACCCGTTTATCTTGAGCAAAGTTAGTTGCCATGTGTATAAACGGAAAGTGGAGAATATTCTATTACTTACAATTGGTAACTGTAGCTATTCTGAGAATGTTATTGTTGCCTTGTGCTGTGCTTGGATATCTCACTTTTTTAGCTTATACTTTTACTTATAACTTATAATTGAGAAGAAAAATAAATAATACATAGAAAATTAGCACTTCAAATAAATGCTCAAAGAACAGTGAGGCAAGTACTTTTTGAAAGATTCCGACAAAGAAAGAATAAAGGGAAGCAGTAGTGGTTCTAAGCAATGAATATAACCAACATTGTGATAAGCAAAGAGCACATAGAAAAAACTAAATGACTATAAAGAAAATAGAAGCCGTAAGGGCTTGTAATTCTGTGTGTAATTATTTGATTAAAAACAAGTTTGCATATTTACAGTAAACATAACTTAAAAGCCACAAAATACACAATATCGATACAAATTGCATAAGTAGCATATCTCATATTTTAAAAATCGAATATATGTATGTATGTATGTAATACATTGTAATATAATTGCGGTAACCTTGCCTTATACATATATAAACATAATATTGTTATTCAAAACTACCATCGTTATTCGAATGTAGTATAAACAACCAACTGTTTCCATTTTGTAATATTCCTGCGCAGATTTCTAAGTACATTCAGTGTGTTAACATGAACAATTCTAACAAGCTTTTATATAAACATCATCGTTGGTTTCCGAGTAAATCCAAGGAATTATGTACATATATGAATTGGTTTATAAAATCTTCGAAAACAACTTTGACGCAAAGAAGATGTTAGGTAACCGTAAGGTGGATGTAAGTAATTACATTTATGTATTATATTGTCTTTTTGGGGAACACCGAGGAACACGTTATTAATAGTTATAATTGCAGGTGGTGGCTGGAAAACAATAATTTGTGTGTTGCTGTTAAAAGTCCAGTTTTAAAGAATTGTTTTCTTGAATGGGTGTGCTACGTTAATAAACGTTATCAACGGTTGTTACTACGACCTTTGCATTAATTTTTGCACTGTGAAATGTGGATAACAACTAATAATGTGAAGATATCAAACAGCTGTTTGAACATACTGAACTATATCTGTATATTTTCTCAACAGTACGTGTTCCACTGAAATTATGTTATGAATAGTTAATATCATATTTATAAGAATATGAGTTTTGTATTATAGCAATACATATATGTATTTGTTACATATTGGCTAATTAAAAAATATCGGATTTTTCTAAAAGTTGGCCTTCTATGTACATTGTTTGTTTATACCGTACTAAATAAGCCTATCTGTACAATACTATAATCCAGGCATAAAAAGCATTAATCGTTTTAAAAATCCATTTGCTACAACATTTTATCTATCTTAATGATGTTTTACAGTGCCAAGCATTTTCTGAATGGAGCGTTAATTTAAAATAAACTCGATCTCCCGATATTTTAGTGCTTATTTTAACGTGGGCCCATGTTCGGACCAAATTAGGCTAATATCTTACGGGATTACAGACTTTACATTCCAATATAAATAAATCAAATCGTTTAGAAAAGTTATGAATGATCCTAAAAACATGTTTACTATAAAATTAAACACAATTCCAGCATTCTATAATTAAACGATCTAAAATTGGGTTCCATTATTGACACGAAGTTTGATGGATATTATGATCTTTCCAAAGAAAAACAACTCTCTCGCTAGTCAAATTTATTTAGAAATACGTATATCACTGCCTTTTATTTACAACAAACGAGCGTCATTTGTATTTCCTCTCAGCCGTTGTTTATCATCTTTGTCTATGAAGCATGTGGATTAGTAGAATGCCCACGGAAAAACAGTATCGTGAAAAGCGTTTGTAATAATCCGAAACCCTAATAAACACATTCTAATTGATGTTACAGTAGAATAACCTTGAGAGTAGTCAACAATTATTTTAGTATGATTTATGGTGTAAATATCTAATTTACGCAGCAAATCAGGCGCTAGTGCACTAGTCTAATGTGTTTACTTAATAGGCATGCATATCAATATTGTGGTAATACAGGGTTGGGATAAAGTATGGAACCAAGTAAATATCTTTTAGACGAAAAGGACGATATTTATGAAATTTTGCATGTAAGTGTAATGGGGCAAAATGCATCTGATGTACATTCTTTTGTTAATAATATGCGTCCTGTTTCCCGCCAACAATCGAACACATCGCCGCTGAACAACAAAAACTTCACCCAAATACGATGAATGGCCCCAGTTTAAAATTGCATAAGACATATTAGACTGAAACAGTGCGTAATAGACCTGAATCAGATACTGCTGCGATAAGTTGTCCCTACGTGATCTAATAAGAAAAGTCAGCTTAGACAATTTAGCACAAAGTAAATCAATGTGAGATTACCAAGTTAATTTGCTGTCAACACAGGTAGGTGCCATTCGCATTCTCATTGTCATGCTGACGAAGGCTACAAACCAGTGACTGAGATTTTGTGGCATTTAAAGTTAAGCGATTAGCCAAAAACCAATTCTCAACACTATTCTCAAAATCCGCAACAACACAATCCGCCAACCCAATTCATTGATGCACTCACTAGAATTGATTACCGTGGTGTCATCCGCAAAGAGAACGAAATCGGCACGAGGATCACAGAGAGGAAGGTCGTTAATGTAAATAATAAATAAGCAGGGATCGAGGACAGAGCCGTGCGGTACGCCATACTTCAATTCACGCATGCCAGATCTACGTTCGCCAATCCTTACACATTGGAATCGATCGGTAAGAAATGAGTGAAGCAGTGTCAACCGTAAAGTTATAAAATCTTAATTTTTCAATAAGAATCTTGGCACTAACACAGTCAAAAGCTTTCGTAAGATGGTAAAACATTGCCAGGGTGTGTTTCTTGTAATTAAAATTTGCTAATATTTGATTTGTGAAGCTATTATATAATTTCTAAAGTTGTGGATAATTTATTACAAAAGCCAAATTGTGAGGGGCTAAATAGCGAATTTGACTCGGAATAATGGTCTATTAGATTTCTAAGAACCTTTTCAAAAATTTTTGAAAAAACCGGTGTTAGAGAAATAGGTCGATAACTCTTCGGATCCATACCGTCACCGCTCTTGAAAACCGGAACAAACAGCAGCTATTTTAAGAGATTTTGGGTAGTAGCCCTCCATAGTACACTGATTTATTAATTTAGTTAGCGGATAAATTATGATGTTTTTAATCGTATTCAAAATTTTTGTATTGTAATACCATAGATATCGGAAGTACAGGAGTTTTTAATATTTGTGACAATATCACGAATTTCGGCGAAAGATATTTCACGGAATTTGAAAAAATCAGTACGTGGACTTTCTAAAAAGCTAGATGGCAGACAACTAACGGTCTTCTCAGCAACATTCACAAAAAAGTTATTGGACGAATCCACGCTGATAGAACCCATCTCACACGGGGAATTACTTCTTCTTGAATGGTAAACTATATTCCTCATAGCCGATGGCTTATTTTTGTGATTTTGGAAACATACATCATATGCATTGATTTTAATCTGTTGTTAAGATCTTCTAATTAGTACGCAAACCCTTGATTATATCGTTCGATATAATGTCAGGATACCTACTTCCAAAATGTGAAAAAAAACTTAATTTATCACGCAATTGAGCCAAGTCATTATTGAACCATTTAATATGAGGTTTTTGGGAATTTACTAATTTAGTTTTTGATGGAATACAACTGTCAATTGCGTTAGAGATAGTACTCATAAAAAGATCAGATTTCTCGGTTTAAATTCGAATCAGTAACAAAAACCCCACTAACATTCTCCAAGACATTATACAAGTTAAATACTTCTACTTAAACACTTCTTCATGAGTTTTAACACGATCACCATAACCGATCATCATTAATATTTCAATACGATCCTTTTAGTAAATTAGAATTTGACACTTGGGCAACCATAACCTACTAGATAGTACTCGTTTATTTCTTACTAAACATACCAATAACATCAATTTCTTTATCTAAATGGTTTTTTACTCCAATGTAAAAAACTCAAAAAAGGTTGATTAAAGTACTATATTCTTCGTTTTTACAGATTTCTTACATTAAACCCAGTATGCACGAATTCTAAATACCAAGTCTCTTTCAAAATCTGCAAAAAGATATAGGGTATCCCATCTAAATTTAAGAAATTGAGGGTATTTCCTGTTAAACCGGAAGTATATTATTAACAAAAAAAATGTACATCAGATACATTTTGCCCCACTGCACTAACATGCAAAATTTCATAAATATCGTTTTTTTAGTTTAAAAGATACATATTCAATAGATATTTATTTAATTGGTTCCATACTTTATCCCAACTCTGTATATGACTGCACTTGGCGCTTATTTTACTATAAGGCATTTTTCATGTCGTCTAACAGTGACTGGTAGTTGTTTGTTTAGGGCTAGTTTCAGAATTGGAGCTTCTCCAAATAAAACTAGCAATAATATTGCGATAAAATGAGGGAGCTATACATACAAGTTATTAAACGGTTCTTCATGACAGCAAATTAACCAGTTGGCTAGATGGACCAGTTGGTTATATGCTGGCTAAGCTGTGCTAATGCAATGTGTGATATCACTTGTGACATACTTATGTTTCCCTGCTCTGTTCAATAATTGGGTTGGGAACATCTTTCGGTCAGCACCTTACAGCGATTTAACACTACAGCAATCTTCGAATAGGGGAACAGATAAATACGGATGTACATACCTCCATATGTAAACAACATTACTGAAAGATGTAGTTTTCAGAGTAATTTCACATATACATAAACTGAAACACGTTTCCAAGTTTGAAATTTTTTACATTCACATTGGCAAGCTTAAAAGAAAGTCCTACACTAATTGTAAGTAAACTGATAGTAGTTTTGGCAAGTCGAATTATCGACTCATCTCACTAGTGGGTTTTATTTAATAAATGCAAGCATCAGAAAAAGCCTAAAATCAATTAAAACTAATTTCGCCTATATTCCGTATGTTATGGGAGACATGTGAAATTGCATAGCAGTAAGTTCGACTTTCTAGATATGTTTGATTACTTTATATCGTATTTTGGATCAAAAGTTGAAAGTGCTGAACTATAAACACAAGTAATCGTTTAAAGTGCGGAAAACAAGAATGTTTTAACAAGAACGGAAGGATGACACAAAAAAGGGATAGTGAATTCCTTAATACCAAACTGTTATAATAAGTACTTGAATTAATATTATAGCTTCAAATGTATATTGTTATATTATATATATTGTCCCTTTTGGAAGTCAAAATGGTTTATTACAGAGAATAGAATCGAGTTTCTAAAATATTTAACAGATCATGCTTCTACATGTAGCCGGAGACGAAGAGTGTACATATGTATTTAGTTTTAAATATTTCCACATCACCGTATTGACCACAGTAGATAATTGTTCCCAATCTAGCCCGATACTTATTTGAAGTGGTAACAGTCCCTAATTATAACAGAATTACAGATAGAAGAAAAACGTGTAACTGTATCTATGTATGTATAACATTGACTTAATTATTAATTCATTTCATGGTGTTGTACGCGTTGAATTGCATGAAATTCTTTCGTCACAGTTTTCTTGTCCATTTCTCCATTGTCGAATAGGAGCTCGTACAGCATGCCATTATATACATATGCAATGGAAACAAATGCGTAGATTTAAATGATATGATATGATACTATTGTATAGATCGAACCATGTACGCGCACATATGTATATGTATGTACGTGAAGTACAGATCCATTAGAACAATAACAGTTATCAGGTAGGAGGAAACTAGTAGACACAATATATGTACTTACATACATACAGGGTGTCCGCAAAATACAAAGCATGCTTTTAAGGGATGATAGCTACAACGATTTAGAACCAAAAACATATAATACACCTTGGGTCTATCTGTAAGCGTAAACGAGAAAAAAAAATATTTTTCATGTCACAAACTTCGATGCATACTCTACACCGACAGCTGATCCGTGCAAGATTTACCCGACGATTACAGGCGTGTGTTGCAACACATCGAGCCTTTCCTCTAATACATTTTCTCCTGTCTCTCAAAAAAGTCCTTTTTAGGACCACCAATTTATCACAAATAAAAGAAAAGAACTCATTTTTGTAGTAGCCTTTACGAAAGAGCTTAAAGCGCCATAACATAATTGCAGTAATTACATTTTTTTCATTCAATGCGACTTTCCCTCAACTTAAATTTTCATTTACCGATCGGAGGCTGCTATTAAATACGCCCTTTTCACTCTAACCTCAACATAACATCGATTTTATTGTCATAACATTATTAAAAAAAACGCAAAGGTACGTTTATTTTAAAACGTATGGCCATTGACTTCGTACGATACAAGTTCAAGGTCGTATAAACAGATGATGTTTGGCTTACATCTGCCATTCTATTGAATACGAGTACAGTGTGATGGAAGAGAAATGACACCACGCTTCAATTTCAAAGTATGAAATAATTCTCGTTTACACTTACAGATAGACCCAAGGTGTATTATATATTTTTGTTTCTAAATCGTTGTAGCTATCATCCCTTAAAAGCATGCTTTGTATATCGCGGACACCCTGTATGTGCGAACAACTTTTGTTACTTAAAGTGGCGCCCAAACTCAACACAAAGCAATATCTCATTTCGTTAGTGAAATGAGATATGCTGCTGCTTGTTGTGCATAGACTTCTAATTGGATAAGAAAATGGCACATACTACTTATTGCTCTTAGTATTTCTATGATTATGATAAAAAAGCAAAGAAGAAGCAGGTTATGGTTATATCACTTTTGAGTCAAATTGCTTTTACCTGAGTCTCATTATAAAACAATGAAATCTTTGTCAACGTAATATAACGATATGTACAGCACGCGCCAAATACGATGGCAAGCGGTGGAAGTAAGTTCGCGCAGCATTAGAAATAGTGGGAAGCTGTTGTAATGGGTTTTATTAAATTTGCGAGACACCATAGGCGGCGCAACGTCGCGTGCGTTTAGGTGGGCGTGCCTCTTTTTAAAGACGACTACGGCGCATCCCCACTGCTCGCCATCGTATCTGGCGATTGCTGTACTCATCGTAATCGTCATTGCTAATTTAAAAACTATTTAAGAAAATAGCTGTGTTCTTCGAAATATCATTTCCTTTATGATGCAGATATTTGATGTTGATAATAACTCAAGAAAACGATGCTTGTTCACTGATCCCTTTAAAATAGCATAGAATCTGAAAGGAATGAATGAAAAGAAAAACAAATACTTAAATTTATATCGCAAAAAATATTATATTGGGTGCAAAAATTATTAGATGTGGTGTTGTATTTGTGAAACGCTTTAGAAAAAAAATACTGCATTAGGAAGGATTAATCTAAACGTAAATCATTCGTACCTGAGCAGAAAAATATGACAAAGTGTGTACTTCTAAAAATGTGTAGGTATCATTCTCCGTTACATATCAACCGAGATTAATGAAGCATTTCTTCAAAGCCGTGAGCAATATTTTTGGCTTCATGTATGTACATACCCAAAATAGAAACGTGCGCCGAAAAATTTAACGAGTATTGATGTCGAGGATCTTATAACATTCTATAAAAAAATGTGATTGTATTTTAAAGTTCAATGTTTCACACTCTCATTAAAGTATAGGCTTATTGTTATATCTGCATAGGAGAATTCTTTTACTACGCAGGTAGAAGAAAGGAAGTGTTAAATCAATATGTAATTCCTTCCGTTAAATATATATGGAGGTAGATTTATAATGTAATAATATAATAAGATGTTTCGGGATGTTTCTTTTTTGCAGAGTAGACAAAGTATAGTAGTAGATAAGGGTTGACGAAATTGTAAAATAGAAGGTTACAGTTACTCATCGGAAGAAGATACCGTACTGTTGCAGTTAAATGGTCATGGCTTTGAATTTACGAAACACCAAGACCGCCAGACCATACAATCACAACTCGTAAACATCTGAGAAGTATTACAAATTATAACGAGATAAAACTTCTTCGTCAACATTCTCGAAGTAAATTTTATAGTATTCATGTATTCATAAACCGATACAAAAAGTTACTCAATTTGAAATTCTCAATGTATATTTTCAACTATAACTCGATAATGTCATATTTCCAAAAATAGTATAACAAGTGAAAATAATGAGTATAATCGTGACAAAACACAACAAAATTACTGGATATTTAGATTAATTGAAAAGGTAATGAGCTGTATAAAATTATAACGTTAGGATAACTACGAAAATTAAAAACTTACTGAGATTTCACATCACCTACCCAGACAAGATGATAATTAATCTCCCTCGCTGCTTGCGATTTGAGTTGAAACAAAGCTACACTATCTGTAAATTATTATTTAAAAGGTAAATATAATAAGCACAGCAAACAAACTATTGGCTAATATGTCGAAACAACACTATCACCCTGCTGCATCGTATTCTTTTTGTGCCGGCTCACTTCTAGTCAGCTATCGTAAACATTTTTTGCCGCTAACATTGCCGTCATTGGTAAGTTATCCATTTACTTACATATGTACTTGTTATATATCTGCAGATACTAGGTGTGCATATAGTCATCTCTACTGCAAAAAATATACGTATGTACATACATACGTAAATACATTATTTTGTACATTCCACGCGATGAACATCTGTAAGATTTGAATACTTTTTATAAAAATTTCGACAGAAAATTATTATTTAAATCATACCTTTGATCTTTATATTGTTTGAAAACTTGTAATGATTTAACTGATGTGTAGATACCATTCGCTAATGGGAAATAATTTACGCCGAAGTAATGTTGTAACTAAACCATAGAAATACATTTACATATATGTACATTTTATACAATAGCAGCTACTGCAGTGAGCGCTCTTATCATGCACTTACCAGAAAAAAAATTACAGTTTAATAGCTCTGACTCGACAATTTTAAAAACCCATTCGATTTCCAGTATGCTAATAAGGTATAGTAAGCATTAATTTTTGACGAAAATGGATTTCCATATACAAACTGTAAATCCATTAAATTTTTATAGCAGTTGGAATAAACCTAACACTTAGAAATGGCGTTACTTGAAACTAGAAACCACAAACAATTCAACAAAAATTGGGGGAAGCAATTTACCAAAAATCTATTGGATGGAGGAGCTGAAAGTCAATTTCATTAAATGAAAATTCTATAGTCATAGCTACAATTTCTGCATATTGTTTAAAATTCGCTTCACAAAGTTGCTGATGAAACCAGATAACCACATACTAAAACAGTTGTTAACCAATGAAAGGGTTTTTTTCTAACAAATTGTAGCACAACCAATTGATAGTCTTCTTTTTAGACTGGTCATTTTTTTACTGGTTTTGTAGATCTTAGAAGTTCTGTTTGTATAAACTTAACTAATAAGTTTTGCTTTCTCCTTTCGTTTCTACAATGTCTTTCCGGATAATTTTCTTTATAAACCAGATTTAGATTTAATTTAACAGTGCTATTGCATTGCAATCTAATGGTATATCGTGTCACCTTTTACGAGCTGTAAGAAGCTAGGGTTTTCCTGCACTACTTGCTCCCCATTAAGTTAGGAACGTTTGTAAATTGCCGCAACTGTGATGGTTTCAGAGAAGGTACCTCTCCCTTGTCGATGTGGTTGGCACGGATTTCCATAGTCGCGGTATAATTTGATGTCGGGTGTGCTGCGTACAACCCGGGGTCACTATTCTGTTTCAGACCTATCCTTGTTAAGTGCTTTTTAAGGTGGCAATTCTCCATAAGAAAACGTAAGCATGAAGACATACAGTTTGTTTCTCTTTAGTTTGAACGTGGACATTGCTCTTGGCTAGTTGAAATTTTCAAGAAATACCTTGGAATGTTTCAAACCAAAGAGCTTTTCCTAGAGGAATGGTCTAGCCAGCTCCTGAGTCTTCATAAACTAAATTTTTACTAAAGTGCACTACTGACTTTCTTCTACTACAAATATTATATCTACATATGAATTTTAGTTAAATTCTATTGAGACGCCCAAAAGGAAGCAACCAAATATGTAGTTTAAATTGTTCGGAATCTCTATAATTAAAAATAGTTGCAAAACTTCAGACGCCTAATTGCGAGTTAAATTGTAGAAAATGAGAAGTAATGTACAGGGTTCTAATTAACGTTAGCTGTCACTTTCATATTGAATCCAGATATTTCCAAAGTCGAGGAGAACGTATGAATAAACTAACTGAATTCATTAAATATTATACTTTTGGTTTCAAGGATTTTAAAATTGAAGTTCAGAAACAAAGCTACATATTTAGGGTTAGTAACCAATCGATGAGACAGTAGTCGAGCTGAAGAGAGAAGAATCTAAGAAATCTATATGATTTGAATTACTTTCATTGATTCAATTCTTGAAGAACCTGTTTGAAACAGGAGACGTCAGTCAGGAGTATGTAAAATAAAGTATTCCAATCGCAAAATTTAAATGCTTATCATTAGAATATGAAATAGCATAACCATCAATCTTAGTGAAAATGTCATTTATTTACAGTAAACTATTTGTCCACTGATTTCAAAAGTAACAGTTTGACCGCCAAAGACCGCTATGAATTGAGGAAAGAAGAGAAAGATCAGGTACATAGCCGAGCTCAATCGAGGACGATTTGTGGTAGTCTGCCTCAGAATGCATTATCTATAAGAAAACAATGCAGTAACAAAGTTAATACCCCTTTACATATACTAGAACATAGTTGTAGAGGTAGTCGTTTAATTAAAAACAATATACTTTATCCGCAAGGAATAGACCATTTTTTAAGTCAATAGCAATTTATACTTAACGTAAACTTCCCTGTAAATAATCTTTTCGCGGGAGAAAAGAATATATAAATGTACGAATAAATCTACGAGTATGTTGTAACACACCAGTCGACATTGTTAACGGCAAAAATTGTCCACAAAAAATTAGTACTAATGGACTAGCATAGTTTGTAAGGGAAGGATAAAAGCAGTATAGCTACGGACGTGCAAGTGCATAGTTTGTTTGAGGTGGTTATTATATTATAAGTACATATTATTAAATAGTGTGGTGTAGAAACTGGACATATATTTCTTCAATATATTTTTCTGCAGTAAAGCAGCGGTCGGTAAGTCTATTGTTCTCACTATTGTTCCACTTGCATTAATAAAAACGCAAATTAATTCTACATATTATTACATTTTTGAATATTGCTCTATGGCGGTACGAGCTCTATATGTGTCTAGAATACCTAGAAAGTTTCTTGTTAATTTAGTATTGATTGATATCGAATAGATTTGGTTGTAACTAAGTTTATCTAGTCTTTTTTTAAATAAATTCAACAGAAACTTATTTTTTGCTACACTTTGTATGTACTCAAAGCATTCTCTCTATAGTAATATAACTTTTTTGCATACATTCATGACTTTTTTGGTAGACAACACTACCGCAGCTACCTGAGGCCTTTGTGTTTGAACTGTTTGAAATTTTACATAATTTTATAAAAATAGATTGGTGCTGTTATAGTTACCTCTTAATTTATGTTGAAAGTACAGATTCCTGTAAAAATATGTGTAATGAAAGACAGAAGTACTGCATATTTTGTAAGCGGATGAGAAAACATTAATATCAAAGATACAATAATTACATAATTGCACCACATCAAGAGAATCATGTCTTGATGTGGTGACACCAACATTTTCAAGTATTAATAAACAATTTGTCGCAAAATTGCCGATTTTTGAATGAATTTAAAAACTGTTCTTTCGGAA
Source organism: Popillia japonica (assembly GCA_004785975.1). Classification (NCBI taxonomy): domain Eukaryota; kingdom Metazoa; phylum Arthropoda; class Insecta; order Coleoptera; family Scarabaeidae; genus Popillia; species Popillia japonica. Next base: position 13,991 of record SMLS01058185.1, read on the forward strand.
CTGAATACTTTGAAATTTGCGTAACTGAATATTTGTAACAAATAATTTATTTATTTCAATCTATTCTAAAATTAATTTATTTATAATTGCACTGTATATTGAGATATTCTGATTGTGACACGATATGTTCGTACGATTCACCGTAAGATGATAAATCTTAAATTTGTTCTTATTCAAACTAAGAATTTAATTCTGTGTTCATACGTAGCAGATCTTCGGTCGGTTTTCATCCTTGCGTACGACTTTGAAAAATCCCCTCAAATTTATAAAAGTAAAGTAGTTGCCTGTTAGACAATAACTTTATATGTGGTAGCTATCAGTTTTATGCCAATACCCTTGCTGCTCTTTGAGTATACAATAGTACCTATATATTTGGCGTTTTACATTTTTAACGTATGTAGTTCTTTTTGTTTTCTTTAGTTTTCAATTGATTAGTTCATGGGTTCATAGCATTTGTTATTAGTCAGCGACTACTAACCTGTGAAGGATGGTGCAAACTGTTAACTCGTTGAAATGTATCCACCGCTCACGGGGTGTAAATTCCGTAGAAGCCTACTT
>SMLS01058187.1:0-12160 GCA_004785975.1 Popillia japonica
AAAAAAAAACCCCTCTGAAATAATCCCAAATCAGCTAAACGCAATGCCAATATTGGACTTGTATTACCTTATAAACTAATTAATCATATTCTACCACTATAGTAGCTCTGCGTGAAGTTAACACTTCTTCTTCTCTCATCCTTTTTCAAAATTCAAAATGTTAAAAACTGTTTCTATTTGTACTCAGTTTGCTCTTTTTCTTATTTTTCAAAAGTCTTCTACTAATGCACACTTTATGAAATACTTCAGAAACGGAAAAGTATGTATAGATTTAATTATCTCCTCTATCCATCCCTTCTGTCCATTTTCAAAATTCGAAATCTTGAAACTTGATCAACGTTTGTTCTATATTTTATATTGTAAAATTGCGTTTTCCAAAGTCTTAGTCTTTTACCCAGCAAACTTTATGATAAAATATTTCAAAAAAATTAACATCCACATTTATTTAGTTGCCCCTCCGCCTCTCCATTATCAAACTTCTTAATTTTAAAAATTCTTCTAGGTTTGTTCTATATCGTTTCAAAGTTTGAGCTGCCTATCATGAATATTTTGTGAAATAATTAAGAAAAGTGAAACTCCACCTGTATGAAGTTAGGCCACCATTTTTGCAATTTTCAAAGTTGCTCTAGGATTGCTCTGAATTGTGTGAAGCTTTTAGCTGCCTGTCAATCATAATTCGGTATGCGATTGATGATGACGACCCACACGTCGTCGAAACACTTGCTTCGTATAAATTACAATTTTCTCCTTTGTGAAGTTTTAAAGTTGCTTCAATTTATTCTATAGTTGTTCTATATTGTTCCAAAGATTCATTCCTTTATCATAAATTTATAGAAATTAATTTTGATTATACAGAGTGCTTCAATTCGGCAGCATCACTAGTTACTTTCTTTAACGGAACTGCTACTAAGCTCCTATATGCCCAGAGCTGTGCTTCGCAATGCAAAAAACGCCTATCGAATGACATTTGCGACTCCATAGTTGTCTTTTTGTTATAATTTGTCATAAGTGCAGTTACTGATGAGATCGCGGACACATACTTTTATCAAGTTCTAAGAGAATTTTTACTAATTTCTCGAATAAGTTTCAGTATCATTAAAATTCGCATTTAATGATACTGGATCTGTCCAACATAGACACGGCGGAAGGCAAAATCGCAGTACAATAGACCGAGAACCGTTTTATTACGGTTCAGTGTCAAAGAAATACATTTTCTACTGCTAGAACAGTCCAAAATCAGTTATTGAATGCAACAGTTACTTAAGTATTTACTCAAACAGTAAGAGGTAGACGCATGCGTTAAATTTAAGCTCCAGATCTTCTAAAAACTGTCAGGTGTTGACCAGAGCTCACAAAAGAAGAAGGCTATAGCGGCCATATAAACATGGAAATTGGAATGTTGAAGATTATGATTGCTTTTATTCCGTAACGAAACCAGAATGCGTTTCCATCGCTCAGATGGAAGAGTTAAAGTGAGGAAAACCGACGAGAGCGCGATATTGAAAACAACATGACTTACAATCAAGCTTATGCAGGTGGTTTCATTACCACTTGAGGAGGTATTTCTACGACTCGTCATACTGAATTGGTTTTGCTTGGAAATGCTACAATGAATAGTGTCTGGTATCTTAACGAGGTAACCATCTGCTGCTATTTGCTTAAGAAGTAGGCGATGGTTTTGTGTTTGTTGATGACAACACACGTTCTCATAGAACAGGACAAATCAATGCATTTTTTGAAGAGAACAATATTACGTACATACATGGATTGACCAGCAAACTCTAGATCTTAATCCCATAGGGAATATATGGATCCAAATAAGCATCGTCAGCTTCGAACTGCCGTTTTGAAAGAATGGCAAAATATTTCTTAGCATTATATTCGGAATTTGATTTCTAGCCTGCCAAGACGTTGCCAGAAGGTCTGGTTATCTTTTCTTTGCAGAACCAAACTTTTTTCTAATAGTAAAATGAGGATTTTGTTGTTTTTTAATTAAATCATTTGAAATTTGTTATTTAAGTTTTATTCTTATAATTCATCGCCCTGAAAGCGGTTCCCAGAAGCATATCCTATCAATTAAGCAAGAAAGTGTTGCTCAAAAAGTAGTAAACTGCAGGTGATTGGGGTGATATGGTTGGGATAGTTATAGAATACGTAAGACATACCCTATGTCTCTGGTCATATGGTTCTCAGCGGAAGCTTTAGTGTTCATACATAGGTATGTATTATCGTAGACCCACACGTTGAGGGCTTCAACAATAACTTGAGACCACGTTGGTGGTTCTACTGATATTTTTATAAAGTACTGATTTAAAAAAAAAAATTGGTCCGGTGAGCTCTCTTAATCTCAGGGGTGTTCACGAGATATTCTAAATAATGAATAATATTAAATAAGTTAACCAACATATGTAAATTCACTCCTCTCAATAATACACAATTTTAAGTTATACACAATTTTTTATTATAATGACACATGTAAATAATATAACAAACAAATAATAGATTTCGATAAATAACCAATATTAATCTGTTCAATTAAACATAAAACCAAATGTACTTAAGTAATAAAATAATTATTTATTTATTTAACAAACTTATTATTGCGACCTCTATTGTAACATGAACAAACTTTAATCTTAAAAATAGAAAACTACTTTATCGGCCTTACGATTGGTTTAAAATATAAATTCAAGGTCAACCCAAAATTATTTTAGCTTGACGTCTGTTTTATAGATAATCAAATTAATTAAAATAGTACTATTGTCTATGTAGTTTATAGTTATAATATCAAATTGATTTTTATAATAATTAAATTAGTGAAATAAACAAACGGAATTGATCAAAATGCAACAATAAAATGGATCGGAAATTCTAACCTTATTCCTATGATCGACCTATATCTGGAATTACATCCGTGGAAAATGGAAATCAGGATAGATGGTGAAGATTTGGTCAGTTCTGGTGCTTGGAAAAATAAATTAAGGATTAATAATCGATTCAATAAAATAATTTTAGATACGAAGCTGTTGGCGTCGTTTTTCGAAGAAAGAAATACACAAGCAGTTAACTCGTCGACGATCCAAAACATACTATCCATATACTATCCCTAGTTATTAAAATTTTACTCAAAAATTGATATCTAATCGATGATTTCTATTGGTGAAAATGGAAAACAATTTTGATATAGACAACTTGAAGACATGAAAGAAAAATCAATTTTCCTTTAATAATTTTTTGTGGTTAGTTTTCACTAATATAATCTTTTTTTTTACCTATTAACATTATTTGATTTCAGATATTTCTTTTTAACATAATATTTTGCATTAATTCAAAATTGGTTTTTACAAAATTTTCTTAATGACATATTCTGGCGAATTCTTGCTTACTTAATTTCTATTGGCCTAAATTATTGTCTACATTTTACATAGATAATTAGCTTTATATTTCACTTTTAAATTAATTAATGAAAGAATTTCAATGCTCTCCAACTTGGTTTAACCTGTCTGATACTCGGTCTCTTGCTACAACATAACCGTCCTTGTCACATTGCACCTCATAACAGCCAGGTCTCCCCTAAGTCTTCCAGCCAGTCTAAAGATTTAGTTTCTAATTAACCCCTTGTACCTACAAGTATTATAAAAAAAATAAAATAGTACTGAAATTGTCTCTATACAGTATATAACTTTCTCGTTCATGTCGATCTGTCTAGCTGGAATATCCTCAAAGATTCAGCAGCTAAGTTGTAGACTATTTAGCTACATTACACTCACTTCAAAGTTATGATAAACGATAATGCAAAAATTTCTACAGCCCAAACCGAACTTCCGAACGATAGAGAATAGAAAAAAAAACATAGTATAGGCAACCCATTCTACAGTATGTTGAACGAATGAACGAAATGTGTTCCATCTAGAAATGAGTGGGGCTCAACTTCAATTAAAACTCTTTCAAAAAACTAACTATAGAGGCTACATACTGAATAACTAATATCCTTTTAACACGCAATTGCATATAATTAATTTCATATTTTAATAATTAAGTGAACACCACATGAAATATATTAAACTTTACTATTTAAATAACTTACTGACATCTGTTAGATAAATAATACCTAATTGACAGAGCTGCATCATCATATAATCTAATGAGCTCAAGATAATAAATTATTCATGGTTTGCAGTGCCAAAAGCTAGACAGGCGTCAGCTGTATTCAAATTTAGTAAAACTATATGAATATAAAAAGAAAATATAAAACAAATCAAATTTTTACATAATTTACCTACAAGTCATTACTAACATAAACATCTTATGTAATTAATTCTTCAAAATTTCAAAACTAATCTAGGCAATGCGTGACTTAAACGTAAACAACAAATAGAAAGAACTTCGTCCTACAAAGAATTAAGGTCAGTAGATGCTTTCACTTTCACCGTAGTAAATTCTACTACAATTACCATCGGAGCGGCCAACTTCACTAGCCTAACATCCAAAACTCATGGCCGCCTTTGATTGTTAACTTTCACTTTTTATTTGACTTTCTTTTTTCTCAAGTTCTGCGGCGAGACGGCCGCATTATTGGGCTCTATGGCATCTGCGTAAATCGGTGTCTAGTGCCTCTGTCTTCGACGTAAAATAAATAGAAAAAGTCGAGGGAGTATGTGGGGGCAGAGAGAGAATAAGAGGATAGAACGAGTTTGAGCGTTAGAAATAATCTCGGGCAAAGACAAAAGCGCAGCGTCGTCGGGCCAAGGTTATCCTGATGGGATGTCCTGTTTAAATATAGGATCCCTCACGCTTTTCTATAAATACGCCTACCTTAAGTGATTCGTTCTTATTTTCTTTTGGTAAATCGGTAAAGATGGCCATATATACAAGACAAGAAAATATTAAAATATAGTACATACCTAATAGATTCTCTAAATTGATTTGTAACTTTTATTATGCATGTGCTGATGAAGTAACTATTTTATATACAGGACGATCCAATCTACACAGATACTATAATAGCTATAGGTAGACAGGTAGAATGTTTCAAAAACCAAGTCAAAATTCTCTCTCTGTATGAGTTTGAGGATTCACATGGTCTTATGCAGATTTTGGTGATGAACCACCTTAAACTATGAAAGTTCTCGAGAGACTTCAGATTTTTTTTTCATGACACAATATCCCACATTTTTGGAAGCCATTATAAGATGCGTACAGATGTTTGATGCCATGATATGGAAAATCTCTGCTTCTTTGCTTCTTTGCTTCTTTGCTTCTTGACAAAAGATAGTAATAATACATCCGCCTAATGCAATTTTTTGTTTTTATTATATAAAAAAACATGTTGTGCTTGTTCCACAGTTCCACCGTTGGAATGTGGCGAGAGAAGTCAAGATGGAACCATTAACCCATACGGAGTATTTTCTTCCTGGTAGGGCAATAATTCTGATATTTATTGTGGGTGGTGCTAGGACTGTGATTTCTTTCTGCATACAGTCGGCAATATCATCAGAGAGAACAATGTTAGCGTAAGTCTTTACGGATATTGACATTGCATTCCATGATTGAATTGTAGGTAATTTCATAGATTCCACAGACTATCGTGCTCAAGAAGGATGGTTAGAAGAGAGCTTCTAGGCAAAGGAACCTTCCCCAATGATCTTGAAATAGCGATTTTCTTTGATAACTACCACGTACGATTTCCCTTTCAATTGCGGTTGTGAATAGGTAACAACCTTTGGTGAAGATCTTCATGAGTTAGTCTGTTAAATATCTGTTAAGTGACCGATCAAATCCAAACGCAAAGTGGCGTGAACAAGAGCGTAGCCTTCATAGTTGATTAGTTTGTTGAAAGCACCATCCTTAGAATCCAATACAATTTGGATCATATTTTCTCCCTTTCGGAGGCTTTAGGATTTAATGGTTTTTTTGAAGAGGTATACAAGATCTTTTTCTGGGTGTAAAAAGTGTGGTCCTAGGTCTTTTCCATATCATCACACTTTGCAACATTTTTCAGAGACATCTAGAGTCCAAACCACCAGTTACTTCTAAATGACTCATAACATAGTTTTCAAAATTGATTGCGTTTTTCTCGGAAACTTTGTGAGATGGTGAAACTATAAAAGACACAAGTACCCGTGCTCTAATCCTTCTTTTGCACAAATGTTATAGAAGTCTTCGAAAGTGTTTGCCACCAACAGCTACCTCACTTTTTTCCACTCATCAAAACCTCTCTCCGGATTTCTTCTTCTTATTTTCTTTTTTTTTTCTTGTAAACTTCTAAATTAACGGTTTGAGTGCAAAAAGACAAAATTCCATTATAGGCACCCTGAAGTCACCATAGGACTGATGATTTCTGCCACATCTGGTTTCTATTGGAATATACAATCTACCTACACAATTGCATGCTTGTTATCCCAAAATATTTCGGGAACCAAACCCCACAAAAGCTAAATATTTTTGATTTGTTCTTGAGTCATTGCTGACCAATATAATCCAGATTCTCAATGGATAATTGTAAGCTTTTTGAATGAAGGTTTTTAGGCAACGAATTTTCACATACAATCTGAATTTGCCTATAAAGTACAGCAGCAATTTGAGTAAGGAGTAGTAAGTGAGCAGTTTGTAGACGATGCATAGTTTTATTGAAGGATATGAAGCTAGAATTGAGCTAGAGAGGGAGAGCTCTATATAGTTTTGAGCTTATCTAGGAATGTCGAATACTACAAAAGCAAATGCTAAAGCAAAGAAACTGACAAAATAGGAAGACAAAACACATTATTTTGAACTGGCATTTCCAGAAACCAACTTAAAAAAGAAATCCAGTATTAGGAGGCAAATAAAAAGAGCTTGCAGATCAGGACGCATGTCGATTTTGCAAAAATAATATCAATGTGAGCCTTAAGACGCAATTTTATAAGAAATAAATTGAATTCAATTGAAGACCTGAAATCAACAACGCGGCCGCTTTGAATATATTTCAAGTATGAAACGCGACTAACCAATAAAACAATAAACTACACGGGCGAAGGAACGCGAACAGAATGAAAGTTTGTGTACAATGGCGCAGTAGGTATAGTACATACATAATACACGCAGTAAAGTGAGAGATAAATGGAACGAAGAGTAGTACATATATACATTCGCTAAAATAACCCGTTCTGACCTTGAACTTGAACTAGGCTGAGTCAACGCACTTGACGAAGATTTTTAGCGCAGTGAAGCGGGCGGGCGTTGTTGATGGGTCGACTCACTCAACGGAGTTGGTGGATTGTCGCATGTAGAACCGAGGACCCGATTTAGCGCTATCTGTCTATATAATACGCATGTATAATCATATTTTACGACGTCGTATTTTCCTACATTGTTGCATAATGCAACATCGAAAGTAATATTAGAAGGTTCTTTCTTAATGCGCATCTTTATTAGTCGTTTCGGTAGATGGAAAACGTGTCGATGAATTTATAGTTGAAGACAAGCTATCTGAAAGTACATACCTAATAAGTATGTTCTGTTAAGAAGAACTTCTGATAGTGATAATATCATGAAATCGTTAAACATTGCAGAAAACTGTCATTCTTAATAGTAATAATAATAATTGAAGCCGGAAAACTATTTAGAGAATTTTGTTAGGAATTGCTTTCTTGGTTCTGAAGACTTCGTTTCTTAGAAGACCTTCATTTAAAACTTCATAAATGTAAGAGTATATTTCCGAATATTCGTGAACAATTTGATGCTATCTATGTTCTGCACAGATTCAAGCACTTTCTCTCTTTTTTCCACATTTTTAGTTGACAATATTTCCTTGATTAGTCTTCAAATAAATGCTGGAGCCATGACCACAACTGGCAGTCCCATGCTGCCATCAGTTATCGTATGATCTGGTTTCGATATTTTCTTGACTAGTCTTTAAATAAGTGCTAGCAAATAACTGCATCGTTTCAAGAAAATTCTGTAAAAGAAACCTATGTGGTGTATTTAGGGCCATTACCATAACTGGCATTCTCATGTTACCATAATTTATTGTATGGTCTGTTTTCGATATTTTGTTCGCCAGTCTTCAAATAAGTGCTATCAAATACAACAGCATAGTTTCAAGAAAATTCTGGAAAACAAACCTATGTCTTGCATTTACAGCTATGACCACAATTGCTATCCCCAGGCCACCATCATTTATTGTATTGTCTGTTTTCGATATTTTCTTGGCTTGTCTACAAATAAATGCTATGAAATAACTGCATCTTTTCAAGAAAATTCTGGAAAAGAAGCCCATATGATGCATTTAAAGCCATGACCACAACTGGCACTTCCCTGCTACCATCACTTATTGTATGATATTGTATAATGGTTACGATATTTCCTTGACTAGTCTTCAAATAAATGATCCCAAATAACTGCATCGTTTCAAGAAAATTCTGAAAAAAAAACCTATGTGATGTATTTAGAACCATGACCACAACTGGCAGTCTCATGTTACCTGTGTGTAACACTTATGGTTTGTTTTCGATATTTTCTTGGCTTGTCTTCAAATAAATGCTATCATATAACTGCATCAAGAAAATTCTGGAAAAGAAGCCCTTATGGTGCATTTAGAGCCATGACCACAACTGACACTTCCATGCTACTATCACTTATTGTATGATCTGGTTTTGATATTTCCTTGACTAGTCTTCAAATACATGATACCAAATAACTGCATAGTTTCAAGAAAATTCTGAAAAAAAACCTGTTTGGTGTATTTAGAACCATGACCACACCTGGCAGTCCCATGTTACCTGTGTGTACCACGTATGGTCTGTTTTCGACATTTTCTTGGCTTGTCTTCAAATAAATGCTATGAAGTAACTGCATCTTTTCATAAAAACTCTGGAAAAGAAGCCTATATGATGCATTTAAAGCCATGACCACAACTGACAGTCTCATGTTACCATCATTTATTGTGTGATCTGTCTTCGATATTTTCTTGGCTTGTCTTCAAATAAATGCTAGCAAATAACTGCATCGTTGCAAGAAAATTCTGGAAAAGAAACCTATATGGTGCATCTAGAGTCATGACCACAACTGCTATCTCCATGCTACCATCATTTATTGTATGATCTGGTTTCGATATTTCCTTGCTCCTAGTCTTCAAATAAGTGCATTATTTCGAGAAAGAAAACCTGTATGGTGCGGTGACCACAACTTGCACTACCATGTTACCATCACTAATTGTAAAGCACATTCTAATATTCGATCGTCTAAATTATTCATTTTTAGCAAAAAGCAAAAGAAACCTGAAATCTAATCCTAAGAAGGCAGGTGAGATGTTTACTAATAGCAGAGAAAAATTAAAGGCAACTTGAATGTTAGTTTCTTTAAAGCGTTGGGCTTCTCTGATACTAATACCAAGGCAACTAACGAGCAGAATCACTGGACTTGAACACGCTCTTTAAGACTGCTAGGGTGTATATCCACTCTATGCCTCATTGTGCCGCCTTTCAGTACCTCGTGAGGTAGCTCAAGCTTTATAAAAAGCGTCAGTACCACCTTTAATGCTATCATGTTCCATGGTAAGTTTTTGGCAGATTAAGTATGTACTTATTTCTGAAGAGTTTATGATGGATGATGGAACAACTCCATTATTCTTTGAAAACAAAAGCGTTAGTATCACCAAATGCAAATTTTGTCAGTTCCTTAGAGTTAGTACTAACTTCAAAGTTTCCTATTCAAATATGTCACCCTGAAGACATGTTCCAAATTCTGACATCATTTAGCATAATCATTTTTATGTAAAATACGTCTCCTTTCAGAGCTATATATTTCTGAAATGGACAGCTATCTCAATTCATAAGAAACTCCTCGTCGAAATAAAACGTTAAAGAGATACTACCACCCTCCATAATGTCTGTGGTGTACTGGTCAAATTGCTCTCCATTAAACTAATCTGTCATATAATATGTTCGTTTTTCCAAAGAACTGTTTTCTCTAAAATCTCTTGGCCCAATAAATGGATCTAGAAGGGAATTCTCAGATCCTGGATATAATTTTTTAAGATCAAGCATAAAGAAAATTGTTTTTTCTGGCTTTCTTCTCCTGATATTCTTAGACCATGAAATATGTCCCCATAAGCTCTTGATAGCTTTGCTTTTTTCTTATTCCTTTAAATCATCGAAATCTTCGGCCATTTTGCCAAAATGAACTTTTTCATCTTCTCAAAATGATTCATCCTGTTTGTCTGTCATACTTTGTAAGAATAACCACTTTCACTCAAAAGATTTTGTGCATAAAGCTCTAATATCTTTAAGGACTGTGTTTGTAAGCTGAGGAATCAGCAAGGGCATGCTATCAAGAGTGATTTTGAATGCTCTTTTGTATCTGATGCAAGATTTAAGTTTCCCCAAACAAGAACAAGAGAGGGTGTACCCTCAGCTGGACCTGAAGTCTTTAACTTTATAATCTTGGTAAATAGCAACGATTTTTTGTTGCTAAATGCAGCTGTAATAGCTTTCCAAACTGTATTGCTTATCAAAAGTAACTCTTTCTGTGTAAATTGTGTGTATAAATGAGTTTTCATGGGTTTGTTACAACATTTAACAATTTTAAACAGAAAAATTCTTACTATACAAAGGAAATCTACTCTCCAGACTCCAGACCACTATGTAGATGGAGATGGCGTCTTCTCCGGTTTACTGCAGGAGAGCATGGAGCAAATTCTGCCATTTAATGAGAATGAAAAGACATTTGTAGACGGTTTTGACAACACTTCATTTTGATCATGTAAAAATTCAGCAGATAACACTCTAAAGGTTATCGAAAAAACCCAAGGTCACTGTAGATGTAACATCTTTGGAGCCTCACCTTTAAAGTTTCTATCCAAAAAGAATTCATATATGACAGTGACCGATTGGTCAAAAAATATCACAGTGAAAGACATCTTGACAGATCATTGCAGAATATCTTGTCGTTGACTATACAATGCTCCTGTTCTATAGCTCGTTATAATAAGCTGATCTCCATGTTATGATTTGAAGCAACAAGATTGTGGAAAATAAATTCTCATTTCCATGTAGGATGTAAACAACTTTAGCTATAATTACGTGAAAATAAATGTTATGTCAACGACTTGGGCGGTGTTTCCAACATTAAATTAAGGCGTCGTAGACGGACAACATTTTATAATCGCATACTGTAATGCCATTACGAAGCACCAGCTTCGATGTAAATTATGCATATTTATCATCTACCGTTCGGAGTTTCTGCAACCGTAATTGATCAATTTCAATAATGACGCCGCAACTAATATTAGTTTGCCCATGCTGGAACGATACTACATGGGCGTAGAATATTATTATAAAGTACAGTAAACTGAATAAGTATAATAAAAAGAGAGTTACAGATATAGGTATGTAGATGTATCAGAATCGTTTTGAAGCTTTTAAAAATTGAGTATAGATGGCGGTATGTCAGCTGTCAATTACAATGACATAAATCTTGTCAAAATCGTTCAAAAACTTTCTTGCATTTTTGGCTAACAAACAATTCAACGAAAAAATGTCTAGAATAGGATATTATTGCCTAAAGTTTAGGAATCGTCCTAAAGTTTCGGCCACTTTCGTAGACCATTGTACATGCTCGCCATTTATATCTATCCTTCTGTCGTTAAATTTATCATTATCGTCCTTTTGCCACCGCATAATATGCATATTTAGTCGACCAATGAATGTATACAGCACTAAACATCAACCGATCCAACCACGAGCGAACTCTACAGTGTTCGGATGTATAAGAAATGAAGTGATACTACCGACTAGTGTTAATCCCACCAACCTATAAGAGGAACATTCAGAAGACTTCTCGCAATGTGAAGGACCTTTGAGGTTCGGTCAATGACAGCACGAGCGAAATTCCACAATGAAAATTATACAACTGTGCCGTAATAAATATGTTTCGTGTTGAAACCGGCTCTGCTAGCACACTATATGTGCTTATTAATAGAGGTAGATGTAGGTATAAAGGACAAAAAAAAACACAATACATTAATTATATTATTATCGTAGAAACGGAAATTAAATTTGGAGGTGAACAACATTTCCTGTAAAAAGTTTTAACATTATTTTGGAAAACTAACTAACTAACCAACAATCTGTTCATGGGGATATTTAGTCTTGTCATGGTAAGTTCATCCTGTAATTTTAAG